>CM023487.1:84295045-84339724 GCA_013339685.2 Hyalomma asiaticum | reverse complement strand
CCAGCTGTCGCAGACATCGCGCTCTTCTTTGGAAACTCATTTGAAATGCCGAGGTAATCGTAACATTTGCAGGAATACAAGTGGAGTCGTAGCGAGTCCGTTTTGTCTTTCCAGAGCTTCCTAAGCAAATATGTTGTCGCTGGTACAGCTGCTTCTTCAAATAGGGCATTCAAAAGGGTTGATGTGGCCTTGAGTCCACGTTAGCCCTGCACTCGCTACATAAGCAAGGACGAGAGCAAAAGTACTTGAGCTTTTGTTATGTTCCTATGAGGTATCTTCAAACAGTTTTTTCAATTAGTCAGCAAAATCATCAGAAGCTGCTGGCAACTCGTCAGCATGTCCTTCAGCACCATCATTTTCATTATTTCCTGGTGGGTTCACATCCTCAGTGTCACTGAGCGTTTCGTCTGCACGTTGGCTTGTACATTGTTCTTCATCTGTGTCCATACTCTCGAAAGAAGCATCCACGTGGTCACTCTCCCTTAGCACCTCAGCTGCCTGGTGGATGGTGTTTTCTTCTGCTGCAGTGTCGTCATTGGCACTGAAGCTTGTGTGACCGCCAACGTTTAAGTCAACACTGACCCTTTTCTTGCAGATCGACACCCGTTTGAGCGTGAAACTCGCTATGAACCTATGAACCATCTAGGATGTACGACCCCCCGAGAATCAGGGTGCAAGTGCCAAGATCGACACATCCAATCACCCCGTCGGGTGTCCCGTCCCCAGGTCCCACCACCCTCCTTTTCACAGAGTCCAGCACGAGGCTAGGCCCGACACGAGTCGGCAACTGTGTCAACCTCTTGATGTTATTTGAGGATACCACAAGCTCGTTCATCAAGGCACACCTGACCATGGGAGCCTCGTCGCGCACAGGGTGGGCCAGGTCCGAGGTAGCTGGTGATATTGACAAGAGCCGAAGTGTCCAGTGTGCCAGGAAGGCAGAAGAACCTGCCGGCGGAAAACTCGCCGAGATTCTTGGACAGTGCCGCAGTTATATGTTCATAGACCGGAGTGAGTTTTACCTCACCCGATCCTACTGCCTCCATCTCCCGGATGCAAGATAGTCTGAAAGGGATGTGCTTCAGACGGACGTCAGACACTTGGTCCGAGCGCGTTATGCCAATGTGGATTGGGCACAACGGCTCTGCCCATTGCCACGGGGTCAGGTAGACAGGCCGAGGAGAAGTCTGTTGGTATGCGACCTGGTCCAACAAAGGGGCCGCCCCAGTCGCCAAGGACATAGCCTTGGGAATGGGAAGGACCGTGCCGCATCAATGGGAGTCGACAACATAGGCAAATTTGAGGCATCAGAAGAAGGGGTGGTTCTTTCAGATGACTCTGCCATTATGTTGTGCCATTTGAGGGATGGCTCCCCGGGCGCTCTTACAAGGCGGGAGCCCGAATTCCGCCAGGGGCTTGGTGCCACACCAGGCCCCCCCTGTGGTGCCACACACAGAGGGGGGAGGGAAAGACTAAACAAATAAGAAAAGAAGTCGAAAAGAAACAATAAAATAAATAAAAAGAGATAAATGAAAGTGGAGGGTGCTGTGGAAGGCTGCGATGGTGTAGCTGTCATGTCAGCAGTAGTGGCCGACACGCTCGCGGTGGCCGAAGTCGTCGATACGGAGGAGCAGGGGCGGGTACGATGCAGACGGGCTGTCTGCAGGGGGCTGCATCATCTTCGTCCTCGCTGGTCTCATGTGCACGCTTACACGTGCTCGTGAAGTCCATCTTCTCGTCCGATGGGGCGGGAGGTAGGGCGGCCTTACGTTATTAACACGTCATTAACAGATGTGAGCAGTAAATGAAGACAAAGAAGGTTGAGCAACTGCGGTATTAGTCAAGTTATTCCATTCAGTCACAGTCCTAGGAAAAAAGGAATACTTAAAACAATTGTTTCTTACACGAAATGGTGTTATTGTTAGTTGATGCCTCTGTCTTGTGGCATACCCGGAAGAAAAAGTAAGGATATCAGAAAGGCTAATATTGTAATGTTTATTTGTGAGCTGATATAGGAATTTTGATCTGGAAGTGCGATTGCGTTCTGTGAGTGCAGGCAAGTTCGCTTGTTTTAGAAGTTCTGTCACAGATGTTTGGGAGTAGTTATCAAACCTGAATCTATTAGAAAGAAAAATTGCTATGAGAAAGATAAGAACATTTGAATTAACCAATGAATTAGCACATCTTTCACACTTCTGAAATAGCTACAAGTAAGCTTCCTTCTGCAGAGGTTGTTTTTCCCTGAGCTATCAAATTAGAGTCTGCAAATCGTAGGACTACGAGGCGGTGGTCACTTAGAGCGGCAAAGCATAGCCACGAGGAGTGCATGCTGGGAGCAAGTGCCGGTGAGACGTAGAAACGGTCGATTCTGCTTTGGAGGCCTCGCCCTGTCCAAGTCATCCCCGACTGGCCAGGTCGCATAGCGCGCCAAGCATCGACCAGTCCCAGCTCGTCAACAGGCTCGCGCAACACTGTCCCGCCGCCGCGCTCCCTGCCCCTACCAGCGCCAGATATGGCTCTACTGCCAGATATGGGACCCGCCAGATATGGCTCTACTGTACTGTAAAGTTCCCTTTGTGCCCTGCTCTTGTTAGGAGCATAAATATTGACAATTCTAACACCACAATCTAAGTCGATTGACAGGATACGGCCAGTCCGTGTCCCTGGAATGGCGCAGAACAGTACCGCTAAAACGGGGCATTAAAATAATAGCTACGCCGCGACTGCCTGTTGCGCCATAACTCCAGTAGGAACGGGTGCCAAAGTTCCTGTTAAAATTCGAAATCTGTCCTAATCTATGAACGTAAGTTTCCTGAATAACTAAGACGTCGATTTTACGAGCCCGAGCCAAATGAATTAACTCCGCCTGCTTGGCGGCGCGTGTCAAACCTCGACAGTTAAAAGATCCGATAGTAAGAGAAGAAGCCATGATGAAATGGAAAAAAAGAGAAAAGTTCACTAGAGGAACATGAAAGAAAAACAAAGACGAGGAAGAGTGGAAAAAGAGAAGAGGTGCCCGAGAGTAGGGCAACTCTGTTCGACCTTTGAGACTGGACTATTCTACCGAGGAACTCTCTTCGATGAGAGAGCCCTCGTTCGTTGACGAGTACGTGGCACTGGATAGCGCCGAGCACTCGCACTGCTCGCCTGACAGGCCGCACATCGGGCAAGGGGGCTGCCGCTCGCCTTCCGTGCTGCCTCCGACCAGAGTGGAGGAAGAATCCGCATCTGACTCTGGAAGCGCGGTGCGCTTATGTTCCGGTTCTGAGGCCTCGGAGGAGTCCGAATCGGAGTCGCTGTCCGAAGCGCCCTTCGCTGCCTCGGCCTGCGCTCTCTTCCGGCGCATCTGCTTGCCGCCTTTCATGCGGCGCCGCTTCGCGGCCTTCTCAATCATTGCTCCCGCGAGCTCCATCTGTTCGGGCTCGTCGGGAGGGGCAGACACTGCGGCCTCATTGGCCGGGCTGGCCGGCACAACTTCGGCAGCGGGAGAAGAGGCGGTGTCAGCTAGTCCCGACTCTCCTTTCTCCCCGCCCTTCTCCAACACCTGATCCCCGGGTGCCGGGCCTTTCAGCTGGGGGCAGCCTCTCGATTGTTGGAAAATTCTCTTCCGACTTTGCGGGCACACCGCTGCTCTCTCCCCGTGTAGGCGTGCGCGACGCGACACTCGCGAACGTGCGTACCCGGCAGGAAAAGACGCCGTGATCCCCCCCGCAACGTGCGCACGCCGCACTGCAAGTCGGGTGGCCAAACTTGCCGCAACGCTCGCACTTCGGGGTCTCACACTCAGCGGCGTGATGTCCCGGTAGACTGCATCGTCTACATAGTCTGACAACTCCGTCATATTCGCACATCACGACCTTGTCTTCAACCCGCAAGAGGTTTGGGACAGGCCGTGCCATCTCAATTCGGACTCGTCGGATGCCAGAGAGCACCTCGGGCCATCCGGGGATGTATCCTCCGATACACCCAGAACCTTCCGTAGTTGGCCGATCTCGCGAGCGAGGGGGCCACAGTCCTCCAGCTTTGAAAAGCCAAACACCCGCACGACCTTAGTCTGCACCCCGCTGTATTCAAACTTGCATTCAGTGCCTTGCATCTCGATGACGGGATGCGCCAAGAAGCGATTGACCGACTCTTTGTTCTTGAAGGTAACCTCGAACCTGCCTGCACCAAATTCCTGAACACACAACAAATCCGTCCTCTTGAAGGTCTTGACCAAAGCTACACAAACATCGACGTTGGTCGTGCCCGCAGGCAAACGACCAAAAAACGTGTACGGATGTACACGATTACGGCCCACCATCGTGGACCCGAGCCACGAGGCAGCCCTGCTTTACGAGAGCTAAGCTAAGCTATCCTATGAAAGAGGAATACGCCCGCTAGCGACTACGTAAAAACACACTGCCGAATGGCTACGAAAAAAGCGTCAACACGATTCACCAAGTGCCGCGGGCGACGAGGGCCTTGAATGGAACCACGCCGGGGACCGCAGAACATGGGGCCGTGATCGAACGACGAGCACCGAGCACCAGGGACCGCACGAAGCCTCGACGACTGCAGTAACCTCACGGAACCTTGCCGCCTTGCCGTTGTCAGATGGAAAGAGGAGTCGACACCCGGAGGTGTCTCGTCCCAGAGCACACAGTCTCAGTCAATCCGTCGTCATCCTACGTCAACCCCGGCAAGGCCCCCACCCGAGGCGGGCGGGTGAGGGATTTTTTTGGTTTGGGCAAACGGTCCTACCCGGACAAGGGTTTGTGCTGGCGCACGGCACACGGTACTCGTAACACACAGCGCGCCCTGTGGCCACAGGCCTGCAGGGCGAACACAGTCCTACCCGGACAAGGGGGCGGCCACCGTTTAGTGCAGCGAGGTGAGTCGCCGCACACAGAACAGACGTGGCCGCTCGTAGCGCCCGTGGCCGAAGGCCCACGGGGCGTCTGTCTTTTCCCAGACTCGGGGGCGGCCTTTCGGCCAGCCACATCGGTACCTGTCTCGGTGGTGGTCCAGTCTTGTGTCTTCGGTCGCTCTTCGTCTTCGTGAGGGTGATGCACTTGAGGGAGCCATCTTCATTTATTTAATTTAAAAGGTTACCGTAATCGTTCCTCCGGACTCCTTGAATATAACTGCCGGGCGATGCCAGGTTTCGAGAAACTTCTTCCCGCCCAGGACGTACCACTCGCGGGTGAGGTGGAACCAGAGCTCCTTCCGTACTTTTGCAAGTACTTCGGGAAGCCCCGCCCTCCTCCCGTTGAAGACCGCGTCCCAACGTGCCAACCAAACTTGGTATGAGCACTCAACGAGAAGAAGCGCGAACTGGTTAATCGCTCGACTAGGTAATGGATTGAGGAATCGGACTGTCTGATATGGAACACCTGGAAGGTTAAACAAGCTGGCTATCTTTCGATGGAGAGCTGCCGGCAGCGCACACTGCGAGAAGATGTGGACCGCGTCCTCTCGAGCACCACAAAACGGGCAAACCCCACGAGCGGGGCGTGCCGTGAAGGGCCTGTATTGAATAGGCAGGCACCCTCGCGCCAGCTTGTACATAAAAGTTGCACGGCTGGCGTCTAGGAAGCTAGCTGTGATCAGCTTCCAGCTCGGATTGTGGCGGGACAGGTCGAAACTTCTGCAGCGGGCTGGTAAGTCTGGAGTTAACATGTTTACCAGATCCTGTAACTTAATGGACACGACATCGACCTCGGAATCTTTCTCGGATTTTTACCAATGTGCTAGCCGCCTCACTATGGAAAGGGGACTGTGTTCCCGCACGAGGCACGCTATTTGAGAACGCGTTCGGCGAGAACATCCGCAACCTCGTTGAAAGAAAATACGACGTGAAACTGCGAGTGAGAGTCATATCGGACTCTAGAGCTACCTGAGTCCATCTAACGTGGAGTGCGATTGCCTATGATACCCAGGTCGGGGATGCCGAGGCCTCCCCTGTCCCTGGGCAGCTTGAGCACCGGTCGTGAGATATGCACGGCCGACCCACTCCATAAAGAGCGAAAGAGCAACCGCTCCAAGCTAGTCTTGGTGCGGCTGGCTACCGGCATCACACAAGCTACATAGGTGAGAAAGGTGAAGAGTAACGATCTAAGCACCGTTACCCTTGCAGTCAATGGAATTTTCAACTGCCCAAACTCCTGAATCCTGGTTTCCAGCTTTTCCCTGGCCATTTGCCAGTTTTCAGGAGCCAGGCCATCCGGTTCGAAATGGAATCCTAAAATCCACAGCCGTGTTTTCACGGGCAAGCCGTGAACGGGCTGCGGACTGCTCAGGGCTGAATTCAGATACATTACTGCGCTCTTGGACCACTTGCCGAGCAGTACCCGTCCACGACCTCCAAGACGGTGCAAACAGTTGCCTCGTCCGGGACGACGATGGACAGGTCGTCTGCATAGGCGAATAGTGCGGCTGGAGGGGAACCGGGCGGAAGGGGAAACCTACAGATTCTGCTGTCGGAGGAAAGCCTCTGTAGGAGCGGCTCAAACGCGAGCACGTAGAGAGCAGGCGAGAGTGGATCCCCCTGCCGAACTCCGCGGCACACGTTAAAAGGCTCCGAGACGCGATCCCCTATGATGACGGCAGAAACGGGACGAAAATATAACGCTCGAATCATGCTTCGAAATTGCACGCTAAAACCTGCTTGTTTCAGGACGCGAAATATGAACTTATGACTGATGATATCGAAAGCTTTCTCCTGATCAAACGAGCAAAGAATGCCCGGAAGGTTCCGTGCATTTGCCCATTCAATCAGGTCCCTAATGGCAAAGCCATGAAGCGTGGTGGATCTACCCTGTACACAACATGCCTGGTACGGACCCAAAACAGTGCTGAGCGCTGGAGTGAGCCGCACAGACAGGCATTTGGAAATCAATTTGTAGTCGCAGTTCAGCAGGGTGATGGGGCGCCAGGCTCTTAGGTCGGTGCTTCTCGACTCGTCCTTACATAGGAGAGTGATTAGCCCCTTCCTTTGAGTTTCTGACAAAGACCCCTCACGGAGAAGTCGGTTCGCCAAAGCAGTGAACGACTTCCCTTATACCTGCCAGAACTTTGCGTAGAATTCTACTGTAAGACCATCTAATCCGGGACTTCTGTTATGATTCATGGATTTAACCGCCGCGAAGAGCTCGTCCTCCGAGATGGGGGAGTCGTCTACTTCGGGCGGTTCGGAACTCCTAACAAAAGGACAAGCATAGGGGTGGGAGCCGGCTCGGCATAAAGGTTCTTGTAGAACTGCCGCGCAAGCTCAAGTACCCCGTCTGCATTGTCCACTATGTTACCAGTGTTCGGATCTACAAGCGACCTAAGTGTGGAATTTTTCCGCGCTAGGCGCCGACGGAGAACATTTCTGCTACACCACGCTTCCATCTCCCATTTTTCAGCGCGTGCGACGGCCCGTAAGCCGTCCCAACGACGCTGTAGGAGGGTACGGAGTTGCTTCCCAAGTGAAGTCAGTGCCGGGGCGATCCCGGGTCCGCAGGAAAGCGGCATTGAAAGCAGCAGGATCGCGACGGAAACCACTCGGATCTCTGTGCGCTCCTCGCGTGCACGCCGCTCGCCCCACCCCCGAAAACACTCCGTGACACCGGCCTTCACTTCGTCCCATTCGCTGCCAGTCAAATCGTCCCTACCTCTAAGCGATCTTGCGAGGAATTTGCCTACATCTTCGAAAATTTCTGTCCTTTAAAAGGCGTGCGTTTAGACGCCACGGCTTTTTTCCCTGAGCTATCAAATTAGAGTCTGCGAATCGTAGGACTACGAGGCGGTGGTCACTTAGCGCGTATAGCCACGAGGAGTGCATGCTGGGAGCAAGTGCCGGTGAGACGTAGAAACGGTCGATTCTGCTTTGGAGGCCTCGCCCTGTCCAAGTCATCCCCGACTGGCCAGGTCGAATAGCGCGCCAAGCATCGACCAGTCCCAGCTCGTCAACAAGCTCGCGCAACACTGTTCCGCCGCCGCGCTCCTTGCCCCTACCAGCGCCACGAATGGAAATTCGATCGTTCCTATCCAAAAAAAAACACAATTGAAATCCCCCACGAGGATAACTCGTGAGGGACCCGCCAGATATGGCTCTACTGTACTGTAAAATTCCCTTTGTGCCCTGCTCTTGTTAGGAGCATAAATATTGACAATTCTAACACCACAATCTAAGTCGATTGACAGGATACGGCCGTCCGCGTCCCTGGTATGGCGTACAACAGCGCCGCTAAAACGGGGCATTAAAATAATAGCCTCGCCGCGACTGCCTGTTGCACCGTAACTCCAGTAGGAACGGGTGCCAAAATTCCTGTCAAAGTTCGAAATCTGTCCTAATCTATTGACGTAGGTTTCCTGAACGACTAAGACGTCGATTTTACGAGCCCGAGCCAGATGAATTAACTCCGCCTGCTTGGCGGTGCGTGTCAAACCTCGATCCGATAGTTAAAGAGGAAGCCATGGATTGAATGGAAAAAAAGAAAAGTTCACGGGAGGAACATGAGAGAAAAAACAAAGTCGAGAAAAATGGAAAAAAAGAGAAGAGGTGCCCGAGAGCAGGGCAACTCTGTTCGACCTTTGAGACAAGCTGCACTATTCTACCGAGGAACTCTCTTCGATGAGAGAATCCTCGTTCGTGGACGAGTACGTGGCGTTGGATAACGCCGAGCACTCGCATTCATCGGACTGACCGCACATCGGTCAGGGGGCTGCCGCTCGCCTTCCGTGCTGCCTCCGACCACAGTGGAGTCGGAATCCCCACCCGACTCTGTGACTGCGGTGCGCTTGTGGTCCGGTTCAGAGGTCTCGGAGGAGTCCGAATCAGAGTCGCTGTCCGAAGCAGCCTTCATTGCCTCGGCTTGCGCTCTTTTCCGGCGCATCTGCTTGCCGCCTCTCTCGCGGCGCCGCTTCGCGGCCTTCTCGATTACTGGTCCCGCGAGCTCCATTTGTTCGGGCTTGTCGGGATGGGCAGTCACTGCTGCCTCATTGGCCGGCACAACTTCGGCAGCGGGAGAGGAGGCGGCCTCAGCTAGTCCTGACTCGCCTCTCCGCCCGCCCTTCTCCGACACCTGTTCCCCGGGTGCCGGGCCTCTCGGCTGGGGCAGCCTCTCAGCAGTTGGAACATTTGGTTCCGACTCGGCGGGCACACCGCTGCTCTCCCCCCGCCTAGTTGTGCAGGACGCGACACTCGCGAACGTGCGTACCCGGCAGGAAAGATGCCGTGATCCCCCCCGCAACGTGTGCATGCTGCACTGCAAGTCTGGTGGCCAAACTTATCGCAACGCTCACACTTCGGGGTTTCACACTCAGCGGCGTGGTGTCCCGGTAGACTTTATCGCCTACATAGTCGTACGACTCCCTCGTACTCGCACATCACGACCTTGTCTTCAACCCGCAAGAGGTTTGGGACAGGTTGTGCCATCTCGATTCGGACCCGTCATGCCAGAGAGGACCTCCGGCCATCCGGGGATGTACTCGTCCGACACACCCAGAACCTTTCCATAGTTGGCCATCTCGCGAGCGAGCGGGCCACAATCGTCAAAATTGGAAAAACCAAACACGCGGATGACCTTTGTCCGCACACTGTGGTACTCAAACCTACACTCGGTTCCTATCATTTCAGTGACTGGATGCGCCAAAAAGCGATCTACCACTGCCTTAATCTTGAAGCGGACTTCGGACTGGCCGGCGCCAAAGTCTTGGACGCACAGCAAATCACTCCTCTGGGAAGTCTTAACCAGAGCTACACACACATCGACACTGGTCGTGCCCGAGGGCAAACGACCAAAGAACGTGTATGGGAGTACACGGTTACGGCCCACCATCGTGGACGCGAGCCGTGAGGCAGCCCTGATTCACGAGAAGCTAGGCTAAGCTATCCTACAAAAAAGGATTGTCCGCTGCGGAGGGCCTCATCGTCTCGCGGCGCACTCCGCGCAACGATGAGGCCCTCCGCAGCGAGCTGCCGACGATCAGGTGGCGTCGATGTGTCCGTTGGCTCCGCACAAAATGCACTGGAGCGGTCGTCGACGCCGGGCTCTCCTGTCTGAAGAGGGCCACTTGGGGAGGGGGCGTGGTCCCCGCGTGGTCGCCAGAACGGGAGCAGTTCAGGACCGGTTTGGCGCTCTCCAAATTCTCCCGAACGGTGCGCTCATCAAATCCAGGGTCGACGCCTTGGATGACCCCGGAGCAGGTCCCCTCGGCGGCCACCTTTGCCCGCACTGGTGTGCCACCAATGCTGTTGGTTGCGAGGAGAGGGCGGCGGTGTTGGTTCCCCCGGAGCGTGTCGACGGCGACCACATTGCTACGGTGGGTTCCGGGCACGCGCGAGAGTTCCACCGCTATGGCACCGCGCGAGCACGCAAGGAAATTGCCCCTCGGCGCACTGGGGCGGAAAAGAATCGTGGGGCCGAGGTCCGTGTCGCGCAGCACCACCGTTTCTTGCGGCTGGCGTGGGTGTGATCCGCGGCGTCGTGGTCCCGAGGTGGTGGAGGGTCCAGGGGCACTGTGGGGATGCCCGGCATTGACAGCTGGCATTGGGGCCGCGGGCGCGGTGTTGGTGCGCTGGCTGCTGGCCTCGAGGGCCACCACTGGAAAGACCGGCGCTGCTGTCGTTGTGCTCCCTCCACTCCGCCGTGGCTGTATCAGCCGCCACAATGTTCTTTTTGGTGTTGACCCGCACATCCTGTGCCCCCGCCAAAGCTGACAGGGCCTTAGCCAGAGAGAGGCGGGCATTGCGCGGGAACACTGCCCCGGGACCCGTAGGGCGAAAGAGGACCGTTAGCGGCTGTGCTGCAGCAGCCGACGCGACGGGTGTGTTAGTCGTGGCAGTCGGTGGGGAAACCGTGGGGGTCTCCGTGCCTGCGTTGCTTCGGGGTGCGGGAGCAGCTGCGGCTCCTTTACGCTCCCGTCGCCTTTGCGCTTTCGTCTGCACGAGCTGGAAGCCATCCTCATCCATGCTGGGCGCGGGTGGTGCATCGGTGGGCGGCGGGGCGTCGACGGCAGGTGGGGGGCTCTGCGGTTCTTCTGGGGCGATGGCTAGAACCTTACGGGAACCACCCTCGTCGTCGGAGCTCTCCGACGGCCGCTGACGTTTCCGCGAGGCCGTGGTATCCATGACCTCCGCCTCTGCGTCGGAGTCGTGCGGTAGTGGCACTGCCGACGGGTCGCAGGGAGGTCCGGGGACAACCGGCGCAGCCGAGGTTGTCACCGCGGCCAAAGCCGCTAAAGCCGCAGTGTCGTCAGCAGCAGGCGCCGGGAGGTGGTCCAGGGCTAGTATAACCGGCTCGGGAAGGGCCGCGTTGAATGGGCGGTGGTTGCAGCCAGTGCTGCTCGGTGGTTCCAGCCAGTGCTGCTCCACCATCCAAGAAGGACCCACCAACCTCCGGGCTGGGGGGCGCGAAGGTCTCGTCTTCTGAGGCGAGGCCCTCAAAGCAAACGCAGCGCTCGCAAGAGCGCGTGTCCAGCGCCTCGCAAGAGGCAATGGACACAACACCAAGCGTGAGGGCGCAACCAGCGCCTAAGGATCGGCGCGCCTCCGTCGACCGATCCAAAAAAGAAAAATCTCGTGTCATGGCCCCTGGAAAGGGTCCGTGAGCTAATTTTCCATCCTTGAGCACACAGCACAAAACACATCTAAAATGGACACACAGATCTTACAGTGGAATGTGAGAGGACTTCTCCATAATCTCGACGATATTAGAGAACTTCTTAATAAACATACTCCAAAGGTGCTGTGTGTTCAGGAAACACATCTCAAGTCCACACAAACAAACTTTCTAAGGCAATATGCCATCTTCCGCAAAGACCGTTACGACGCTGCCGCCTCGTCGGGCGGTGTCGCTATAATAGTCGACAAAAGTGTTGCTTGTAAGCCGTTGAACCTCCGAACTTCCCTTGAGGCAGTTGCTGTCCGAGCAGTGCTGTTCGGTAAGCTACTAACAATTACTTCTATTTACATTCCTCCGTGCTATCAACTTTCGAAGACGCAATTTCAATTCTTCATTAATGAACTTCCTCCGCCATATATAGTCGTTGGTGATCTAAACGCACATAGTCCCCTATGGGGTGACCCCCGTTTGGATGCGCGAGGACGCCTAATAGAACACTTTCTGTTTTCGTCAGGCGCATGTTTACTTAACGAAAAAGAACCAACGTATTATAGCACTACACACAACGCGTACTCTTCTATAGACCTAAGTATTGTCTCGAGTACACTAATTCCATATCTGGAGTGGTCCGTTCTCAAGAACCCCTTTGGGAGTGACCACTTCCCGATTATGTTGAAGTTAACAAAAGAAGATACGTGCTCGCCTCATTTTCCACGATGGAACATCGAGTCAGCCAACTGGGAACTGTTCCGAGAAAACACATTTTTAGACGGAGATGACATTGCTGATTTTAATATAGACGATGCTGTGGCATACCTAACAGGTTTTATCATTGACGCTGCAACGAAATGCATTAAGCTAACTAACGGAATGACTAATAAGCGTCGCATCCCATGGTGGAACGACGAGTGTCGGAAAGCGTGCAACAGTCAAAATAAAGCTTGGAGATTACTCCGCAATTACCCAACAACTGAAAACCTCGTCAATTTCAAGCAGGTTAAGTCACAAGCCAGAAGAACGCGTCGTCTTGCAAAGAAAGAAAGTTGGAATAGGTACATCTCCGGTATAAATTCTTACACCGACAAAACGAAGGTTTGGAATAGGGTAAACAAGTTAATGGGTCGGGAGTCACACCCCCTACCCTTGGTAAGTAGCCGAGGTGAGAGCCTGGAAGAGCAGGCGGACTGCCTAGGCGAACACTTTGAATATGTTTCAAGTGCATCGCACTATACAGAAACGTTCTTAAGATTCAAAGAACGCGAAGAACGGCAGCCCCTTAAATGTAAACGTCCATCCAGTGAGGCTTACAACTGCCCATTTACATTAGCTGAACTTAAGGCATCTCTTGCGTGCGTCAAAAACTCAGCGCCAGGTGGCGATCGTATAATGTACCAAATGATCAAGCACCTTCACCCCGAAGCACTAAAAACACTCCTAACTCTCTCCAATACCATGTGGGCAGCTGGGTATATTCCATTGTCATGGAAAGAAGCGATGGTCATTCCGGTACTTAAACAAGGCAAAGACCCGTCCTTAGCCGCCAGCTACAGGCCAATAGCGTTAACAAGCTGCCTATGCAAACTGTACGAGAAAATGTTAAACCGGCGCTTAATCTGCTTTCTAGAAAGTAACAGCATACTAGACCCCCTTCAGTGTGGTTTCAGAGAGGGAAGGACGACAATAGACCACCTTGTTCGCATCGAGACATACATCAGAGATGCATTTATTCATAGGCAGTTTGTACTTTCGGTATTCCTAGACTTAGAGAAAGCGTATGATACCACATGGCGATTCGGGATTCTACGCGATCTTGCCGCCATGGGCATCCATGGGAACATGTTAAACACAATTGAAAGTTATCTGTCTAACCGAACCTTTCGCGTAAAAGTGGGAAATGCTCTATCCAGATCATTCACCCAAGAGACTGGTGTTCCGCAAGGGGGCGTGCTTAGTTGCACACTCTTTCAGTGTGCAGTCAGTAATTCCAAGCGTGATGTTTTACTCTGTGTATGTTGATGATGTGCAGATGAGTTTCAAATCATGCAATATGTCTATCTGCGAACGACAAGTGCAGCTTGGAATGAATAAATTCTCTAAATGGGCGGATGAGAATGGCTTTAAAATAAACACCCAGAAAAGTACGTGCGTACTTTTCTCCAACAAACGAGGGGTAATGCCACTACCAAGTATTGCGATCAAGGGAGACCAACTCTCTGTGAGCAGCGAGCATAAATTCCTGGGAATCACTTTAGATTCTAAGCTGACGTTTATTCCCCACATTGAATATGTAAAAATGAAATGTCTGAAAGCAATGAACGTCCTAAAGCTTCTATCACGTACAGCATGGGGCAGTGATCGAAAGTGCCTCTTGAAGTTGTACAAAAGTCTTGTCTGGTCGCGCCTTGATTATGCAGCCATAATTTATCATTCCGTAACCCCAAGTGCATTAAAAATCCTAGACCCCGTCCACCATCTGGGTATCCGACTCGCAACCGGTGCTTTCAGGACAAGTCCGATCCAGAGCCTCTATGTAGAGTCGAATCAGTGGTCACTTCACCTGCAGCGATCATATAGTAGTTTCACATATTTTATAAATGTACGCGCAAACATCAAACATCCGTCTTATTCAACTATAAACGACATGACCGCTGCCACACTCTTCCATAATCGACCTGCAGCGAGAAAGCCGTTCTCTTTGCGTGTGAGAAACCTAAGTGAGGAAATGGGTGTTCCTCTGCTTGAACTTTGTCCTATGCCCTCAGTGAAACTGTTACCGCCGTGGCAGTGGCAGCTCATAGATTGTGACACATCATTTGTCGAAATCACTAAACACGCACCAGAAGCACATATTAAAATGCATTTCCGAGAACTCCAGTCCAACTACTCATGCGTAGAGTTTTATACCGACGCCTCTAAGTCGCATGCCGGGGTGGCTTATGCAGCCGTCGGACCATCCTTCTCGGAATCCGGTGTACTGCACCCGGAAACAAGTATCTTTACGGCTGAGGGTTATGCATTATTGTCGGCTGTGAAGCATATACGGAAATCAAACATACAAAAATCAATTATATTTACAGACCCGTTAAGCGTCGTAAATGCATTAATGTCACTTTTCAGATTCAGAAATCCGGTACTAATTGAGCTGTATTCCGTTCTGTGTACAGCCTATATGTCCAACCAGCATATTACTATTTGCTGGGTGCCTGGCCATCGAAGCATCGAGGGCAATGTGTTAGCTGACCAAATGGCCACGTCAATTACATTGCGCGCTATTAACCCTACCGCTACTGTCCCTGCAACAGATCTAAAACCCTTCCTACGTAAGAAACTGCGAAGCCACTGGCAACGCTTGTGGGACACGGAAATAAACAATGAGCTTCACATGATTAAGCCGCAGTTAGGTTACTGGCCTTCCGCTACTAGAACACGGCGAACTGATGTCCTATTATGTCGCCTCAGAATAGGACACACATATGGTACCCATAGCTTTCTGCTGACTGGCGATGAACCTCCTACATGTGGTAGATGTGGCGAGAGGCTAACCGTCCTCCACGTCCTCCTGGAGTGTCGGGAAGCCGAAAGAGAGAGAAAGAAACATTTTCCTTTAGCATACCGCTATCCTCTTCCCCTACATCCTATTATGTTTCTCGGCGAAGAACCGCTTTTTGACGCAAAATCAGTCCTTGGCTTTTTAAAAGATGTTGTATTGAATGTTTTTAGCCCAATAAGTTCATAGCGCATCCTCTGTCCAGAAGATGCCGCTGTGATAGCAGCTTTCAATGAGCCCATGCCTCCATGCCCTTGTTTTAAGGGCTCTGCTAAGGCACTAGTGCTCCACGCCAAGCTTTTATTTGATATTCGTATCATTTTTAATGCATTTTATGTCTCCATAGCACACATCATTTGTCATTGCCATAATTTTACACTATATGTGTATTTTACGCACTTACAGCGAGTGTTTTTAGGCCCATTTACAGCCACGTCACATCTGTTTTATCCACACTGCGTAACGCACAGTTCATTATCATCGCTCTGGCGCTCTTTGGCCACATCTGGCCCTTGAGCCAATAAACTCCACTAATCATCATCAAAAATATTTTGAATAACATTACGCCAAACCCTCCGGGGGCCCTGAAAGGGCTGCGCTCGTAAGCGCTGCCTGAAGATGTGGCAAATCAAAAATCATAAGGGACGACGTGTGCAATGTAAAGCTAATAAAAAAGATACACGTGGAAAAATTCCGGGGAACGGCGAAAAAGAACGACCTTCACTCGCTGTGGAATAACGGGATCTCCAGTTTCACTTCCCCGCGCATGTCTGCTCACTCCCCTGCAGGTTGTTGTGAGATGGGTGAATAGTCCTCCTCTCCCGGGTGGGGGGAGTGATCCTTAGATTGAAAGGAAAAGTGCGCCCAGTAACTCTCCTAGAGGAGGAAACCTCAACAGTAGTTGCGCCCAGGGATGGGGGTGGAAAGAGTGTGCGAGAGAGATAGGAGAGTGGTGTGAAAAAAGAGAAACTTTAAAATAAATAAATAATGATTGAAAAATAAAACAAAGGGAGTAGAAAACAGTGCGGGGTGTTTCTGACCTCATCTCCTAAAATAATCCACGCAGTCTGGTGACCTCTAAACTCCGGCAGAGCGGTGAAAGCACGTCCGGCAGAACATCGAGCGCACGCAGGAAAGAGGTGTTTTACAGTCGACCGGTGTAATCCTAGTCACCTGTAGGCAGCATGTAGCACCTGTCTGTGGGCATCGGCGTTGGGGCATCTCAGGAGGAGATGTTCGAGCGTCTTCATCCACGCAGTCGGCACAGAAGGGACTGCCTCGGCCGGTGAGTCGGTGCAGTCGTTCCGCGGTGCGGCAGCAGCCGATGCAGTCGCAGCCGATGCGGAGACGCAGGAGAAGGGAGCGGCCGCGGCGAGCCAGGCCTTTGTCAGGCAGGGAGCGGGGGCCGTTGCCGGCAGCCACACGGGGATCAGGAATACATTTTGATGGAATGTATACGTTATATTATACACAAGAGATGTTCTTTTACAAAGTACAAGAAGGGCGTCCCTCGATAAGCTTGAGGACTCGTTTCCCTTTTAAGATTTAAGGGGCGAGCCTTCTTCGCTTCTGCTTCGCTGGTCTGCAGCTCCGGGTTTGCCTGACGGGAGCCCTCTTCGCTTCGAACACTACTAGATACTTCTCCAGTTCTCAAACTCCGCCTGAACCGCACCCGAAACATGACCCCGCTCCGTTTACTGTCACCATGGGGCGCTGCCGCCACGGTCGGCCCGATTAAGCAAGTCAGCTCGCAGGTAAACGCGCAGTACAGTGCTGTAACGGATGTTTTACACAGGTTTTGCATGAGTTCTCGGCTAACGTTTCTCTGGTATTTGAGACAAATGGTCTGCTATTATCCCAAAAAAATTGAGCCGGCGACCCGCATTTATTGCTCGCGAACTTCCCATACAGAGCTTAGTGCGTACCGCGAACGCCCGGCTGAACGCTCGGTTCGAAATGGGTAGAATATTTCCGCACAATGTTTACACGGTCCGCCACTCGAAGGTGTGGTTACATGTGCTTCTTGGTGTAACAGTTTGCGTCCTGAAAACACGAACTACCGGCGACACCAGAAAGAGGTAGACAATTCAGAGGAATCGCACTTTACTGCAGCCTAGCACCTAGCTTCGCACCGGCCACGTAGAAGAATGTACGGGCCTGACAAACATTTATTTCACGCACAAGCATGAGTACTTAACACATTCAAAGAACACGTCTTCTGGCTGCTGCCTGATTTCTCACAGTAGGTGCGCCTTTTTGTTCGCTATTGCCACTTTTTCGCTGTAGACGGCGGTTCACATCCCGCGAGTAGAAATGCATGTGGGTGATGCCGAAAAAGTTCAACACCTGGCATGTGAATGCTGCGTTATGCTGGCCAGCCAAGTCAAGAAAGGCGGTGCTCCTCTAACTCTAAACGACATTTTCGAAAACATCTCCCCACAGAGACCCTCCTTGTCCAGACAAGCTGACGCTATCTTGTTAACTGTTTTCATGAATGTCACCGTCTTCCATGTTGGGTGCTTTTTAGGCTGTCTTGCTTAAAGCTCCTGTAGTCAGTGAAATAGCTGTCGGAAGCAAGCACTGGCGTGGCAGAGCTTCCTCTATGCAGAGATGGCATGTTATAATATACATGCTTGGTGAACTTGTGTATGACAGTCACTCAAATAGTATACAACACTATCCTCCACCCCCGCAGGGGCGTCTGCGTAAGCAGGCGTTTGGTGTGTGGCGACACCACGGACCCGAGCCAACGGGGGGGGTTTCGACCCCCTCCCACGCCTAGCCGTGCGTGGCTCAGCCGTGTCCGGGGAAAAGGGGATCCTGGGGGTTGAGCTGATTCCGGGTGATTGGACCTTTAAGGCCCCCCGGAGGAGGCAACACACCCCTTCGGCCCCGGCTTCACGTAGACGGCACCCCCGGATTGACCCGCCCGGGGGAAATCTGCAGTCGCCTTTTCCTATCTCTCTCTCTCCTCTCAGCTTCGTCTTTCACTCTCACTTTAAATCTTTCCTGTCCTCTCCTCATTTCAATTCACTTCCTTTTTCGTGGCGGCGAGGGTTAACCTTGTGTAGTTATCCGACCTCGGATAGTTATATTAGGTTATAGCGGCGATGCATGGCTGGCGTCTCCAAGTGTTAGACATTCAACCTTGTAGCGTCCCCTTGTTGGGCTCGGTGGTGGGTGGCCACCATCGCCGCCGAATTTAGAAACCATACTATGACAGATGCTTTTCCTCATCTTCCTGATCGACCTGTAAAAAGAGGTCGCACCGAAGTACCCTTTAGTTTCAACCTTCGTACGGACCTAGACAGCTTTCCTTGCTTCCATGTTTTACACAGTGAAGGAACGACAACTCTGCGCAAACTCTCCCCATTCCTGGTCGCGAAATCCCTTGCGGATGCGATTGGTAAAGACTACAAAGCATCGAAAATGAATAACGGAGACCTCCTCATTGAACTAAAAAGGAAAGAACAAGTAGCAAAACTCTATGACATAGTCAGTATCGGCAATACCGATGTCACCATTACTGCCCACCGATCTCTAAACACATGTAGGGGCGTTATCTCAGAAGAAGATTTCCTGAACTTTAGCGACGAGGAGCTCCTCGAGGGTTTCCAAGACCAGAATGTAGTAAAAGTTCAACGAATAACTATCAGGCGAAACAATGAGCAACTCCCAACTAAACACATCGTCGTAACATTTGGAACAAGCACACTTCCTAGCTCCCTCGAAGCAGGATATCTCAAAATAAATGTCAGACCATACATACCGAACCCGAGGCGCTGCTTCAAGTGCCAGAGGTTCGGCCATGCTTCACAATCTTGCAGAGGTAAAGAAACCTGTGCCAAGTGCAGCGCCAACGACCACTCGTCTGAGACCTGTCAGGAATCTCCCCGCTGTGTGAACTGCAAAGGCGATCACCCGGCGTATTCCAGATCATGCCCTTGTTGGAAGAGCGAAAAAGAAGTAATTGCCTTAACAGTGAAAGAGAAAGTATCATTTTTCGAAGCGAGGAAGAGGCTCGGACTCTTACCTCAGAGAAGCTATGCCAGCGCGGTGCGGCAGGGGGCAACACCGCAACGGCTTCAGGAGCCTACAGGGATCGCGGTCTGTGGTCCCATAGCAGCTCCACCTGCCCCCTCGGTGGTAGCAGTTAACGCTGCTCCACCATCAACATCCAAGACGGGCCTACCTACTTCGGTTGCGCAGGTCCCGCGACTCAGTCGGACATCAAAGCCCGAGACGCGCGTCTCAGGGCTTGGTTCTCGATCCTCCAGCGCCTCTGACAAGGCGATGGAGGTCGACCCCAAAACCTCGGTGTCGTCGACACCGAAGGACCAGCGCTCTGGCGAGCGCGCCAAGCGGGACAAGATCCCAATAACGTTGCAACCTAAGCGATAACCCAAGTGGATATCGCTCTCGACAGACCCAACTTTTACTACATGTCACCTACCATCATTTTAAGAATCAATCTATATTATTAGTATATTTGCTTACTTTTAAATTCATCATGGCTTTTATCGCTCATTGGAACGTCAGAGGTCTACTACAAAACTTAGGTGACATTAAAGACATTATTAACAAGTTTTCTCCAGTGGCATTTTGCCTCCAGGAAACAAACCTGGGTGCAAAACACACTCGTGTACTCAAAAATTACAGTTTTCCGTAAGGACCGGCAACATTGTAGCCGCTTGTCGGGAGGAGTTGCAATTGTAATAAAAAGCGGCACTCCCACCCAAGCAATCACGTTAAACACCTCTCTTGAGGCTGTAGCAGTCAGAATTATAACACACAAAACCATATCCATCTGCTCCATCTATATTCCTCCCCACAAACAATTGACACTACGAGAACTCGAGGACCTAACAGCACAACTTCCAGAACCATTTGTTTTAGTAGGGGATTTTAACGCCCATGGTACGCTATGGGGCAGTGATAAAACAGACCAAAGAGGGCAACTCATTGAAGATTTTATTTTGTCGAATGATATCTGTCTTTTAAACTCTCGCACACCAACATACTTCTCACCAAGTTCAGGCAAGTTTAGTTGCCTAGACCTAGCATTTTGCTCACCATCTGTTTTTAATGATTTTAAGTGGGAAGTCCTGGAATCTTCATACGGCAGTGATCATTTACCTTCAATCATCAAATTGTCATCGTCACTACCCACCATCACCTCCAAACCACGCCGTTGGCTAATACACCTTGCGGACTGGGCTCTATTTTTAGAAAATGCGAAACTAGACGACGTCATCTCGCCAGATATGACCATCGATGACATTAATGACAAAATCACAGAAATTATAATTACAGCCGCAGAGAAAGCAATACCGCGAACATCAAATCATGTCCGAAAAACGAGAAATGTCTGGTGGACAAAGGAATGCACCGAAGCAAAGAAACTGCAAAATAAAGCTTGGGGCATCCTGAGGAGGTACCCCACATATAGTAACCTCGTGAACTTCAAGCAGGCTAAAGCGAAAGCGCGATACATCCGTAGGCAGGCCGACAAAACATCATGGCGCGATTACGTATCCTCTCTAAATAGCACTGTCACATCTAAAAGATTGTGGGACCAGTTGAGAAAGTTCAGAGGAGACTACTCAGCCTACACTATACCCATTCTTACAAGTGCAGACATCCAGACAACAATACAAGAACAAGCCGATATATTAGGGGAACACTTCTACAACATTTCCAGCTCAGCCAATTACTCTGATACTTTCATCAAACACAAACAGACCGCAGAGAAGCAGAAACTACCGCTCACAGGCGCTTCACACAAAGCTTACAACCAACCACTAACACTACAAGAACTTAATATTGTGCTCTCAAACGGTAAAAAAACGGCAGTAGGCCCCGACAACATACACTACTCTATGCTGGCACATCTGTCCGAAGCATCGACAAAAGTTTTACTTATATTTTTCAATATGGTATGGCAATCTGGGTGTATGCCACAACAATGGAAAACTGCCATAGTAGTGCCATTTCTAAAAGCTGGTAAACCCCCAACATCCCCGAGCAGCTACAGACCGATCGCTCTTACCAGTTGCCTGGCAAAGACTTACGAAAGTATTATCAATCGCAGACTGTCTTTCATCCTTTACTCAAAAAACTTGATAGATAATCATCAGTGCGGATACAAAAGAGGTTGTTCAACCACTGACCATCTTGTTCGTCTGGAGCATGAAATACGAGAAGCATTTCGCTACAAACAGTACTGTCTCGCGGTTTTTTTCGATCTAGAGAAGGCCTACGATACCACGTGGCGATACGGAATTCTGCAAGACCTCGCTATTCTAGGTATTCGAGGCAAAATGCTAAAATGTCTGTCCGATTTCATGACTAACAGAACATTTAAGGTGCGGTTGGGCACTGTGCTTTCACACACATTTGTACAGGAAAATGGCGTACCTCAAGGCTGCGTCCTTAGCACTACTCTGTTCATAGTAAAAATGAATTCAATCAATGAGGCCATACCATCCACAGTTATGCACTCTATGTCGACGATCTTCAAATCGCTTCTCGTGCCTCTAACCTATCAACCTGTGAAAGGCAACTTCAAGTTACCATAAACAAACTAACACATTGGGCTGACAAAAATGGGTTCCGATTTTCCACACAAAAGACTGTTGCTGTTGTGTTTACACTAAAAAGAGGATTATTCCCTGACCCAGTTCTCACACTAAACAACACGGCGTTGATGATAAAACATGAACACAAATTTCTAGGTATCACATTTGACAGCAAATTGAACTTTCTGGCTCATATAACTGCACTTAAAATGAAGGCAAATAAAGCGCTTAATATACTAAAAGTATTGTCCCATAAGCATTGGGGCTCTGATAGATTATGCCTACTGAAGGTGTATCGGTCTGTTGTACGCAGTATTTTAGATTATGGGTGTGTTGTTTACGGCTCGGCCAGAGAATCCTACATTCGGCGTCTGGACCCCGTACACAATCTCGGTCTCCGTTTGTCCAGTGGAGCTTATAGAACATCCCCGGTGCAGAGTTTGTACGTAGATTGCAATGAACCTCCGCTATGCCAGCGTCGCGTACTTTTAACCCTCTCTTATGTTTTAAGGATCAGGTCACAATCTCACCACATATGCAACGACATCACCACGCAATGCCACTCACGCTTACACTATTCTAACAGGCCCTACTTCATCAAACCATTGATTTTACGTTTTGAAGAGTATTGCCGCACATACAGTATTTGTAATGACGCACTCAATGTCGCCATGAAACCGCCGAGACTGCCACCATGGTCTGATCTGACGCAGCTGTGTGATTTTTCACTGACTCATCTTAAGAAACGGAACACCGCACCAGAACACATAATTCAAGAATTCCGCACACTTCAGGACAAATACAAAGGATATACAGAAGTCTATACAGATGGTTCAAAAACAAAACATCATGTAGGCATTGGGATTGTGACAGAGGAAAGCGCTGTCAGTGTTAGAATACCTGAGTTCATGTCCATCTTCAGCGCTGAAATGTATGCCTTATGGGAACAGGCAAAGCTGCGCTCGTAAGCTCTGCCTGAAGATGTGGCAAATCAAAAATCATAAGGGACGACGTGTGCAATGTAAAGCTAATAAAAAAGATACACGTGGAAAAATTCCGGGGAACGGCGAAAAAGAACGACCTTCACTCGCTGTGGAATAACGGGATCTCCAGTTTCACTTTCCCGCGCATGTCTGCTCACTCCCCGGCAGGTTGTTGTGAGATGGGTGAATAGTCCTCCTCTCCCGGGTGGGGGGAGTGATCCTTAGATTGAAAGGAAAAGTGCGCCCAGTAACTCTCCCAGAGGAGGAAACCTCAACAGTAGTTGCGCACAGGGATGGGGGTGGAAAGAGTGTGCGAGAGAGATAGGAGAGTGGTGTGAAAAAGAGAAACTTTAAAATAATTAAATAATGATTGAAAAATAAAACAAAGGAAGTAGAAAACGGTGCGGGGGGTGTTTCTGACCTCATCTCCTAAAATAATCCACGCAGTCTGGTGACCTCTATAAACTCCAGCAGAGCGGTGAAAGCACGTCCGGCAGAACATCGAGCGCACGCAGGAAAGAGGTGTTTTACAGTCGACCGGTGTAATCCTAGTCACCTGTAGGCAGCATGTAGCACCTGTCTGTGGGCATCGGCGTTGAGGCATCTCAGGAGGAGATGTTCGAGCGTCTTCATCCACGCAGTCGGCACAGAAGGGACTGCCTCGGCCGGTGAGTCGGTGCAGTCGTTCCGCGGTGCGGCAGCAGCCGATGCAGTCGCAGCTGATGCGGAGACGCAGGAGAAGGGAGCGGCCGCGGCGAGCCAGGCCTTTGTCAGGCAGGGCGCGGGGGCCGTTGCCGGCAGCCACAGGGGGATCAGGAATACATTTTGATGGACTGTATACATTATATTATACACGAGATGTTCTTTTACAAAGTACAAGAAGGGCGTCCCTCGATAAGCTTGAGGACTTGTTTCCCTTTTAAGATCTAAGGGGCGAGCCTTCTTCGCTTCTGCTTCGCTGGTCTGCAGCTCCGGGTTTGCCTGACGGGAGCCCTCTTCGCTTCGAACGCTACTAGATACTTCTCCAGTTCTCAAACTCCGCCTGAACCGCACCCGAAACATGACCCCGCTCCGTTTACTGTCACCACGGGGCGCTGCCGCCACGGTCGGCCTGATTAAGCAAGTCAGCTCGCAGCTAAACGCGCAGTACAGTGCTGTAACGGATGTTTTACACAGGTTTTGCACGAGTTCTCGGCTAACGTTTCTCTGGTATTTGAGACAAATGGTCTGCTATTATCCCAAAAAAATTGAGCAGGCGACCCATATTTATTGCTCGCGAACTTCCCATACAGAGCTTAGTGCGTACCGCGAACGACCGGCTGCACGCTCGGTTCGAAATGGCTAGAATATTTCCGCACAATGTTTACACGGTCCGCCACTCGAAGGTGTGGTTACATATGCTTCTTGGTGTAACAGTTTGCGTCCTGAAAACACGAACTACCGGCGACACCAGAAAGAGGACGACAATTCAAAGCAATCGCACTTTACTGCAGCCTAGCACCTAGCTTCGCACCGGCCGCGTAGAAGAATGTACGGCCTGACAAACATTTATTTCACGCACAAGCATGAGTACTTAACACATTCAAAGAACACGTCTTCTGGCTGCTGCCTGATTTCTCACAGTAGGTGCGCCTTTTTGTTCGCTATTGCCACTTTTTCGCTGTAGACGGCGGTTCACATCCCGCGAGTAGAAATGCATGCGGGTGATGCCGAAAAAGTTCAACACTTGGCATGTGAATGCTGCATTATGCTGGCCAGCCAAGTCAAGAAAGGCGGTGCTCCTCTAACTCTAAACGACATTTTCGAAAACCTCTCCCCACAGAGACCCTCCTTGTCCAGACAAGCTGACACTATTTTAACTATTTTCATGAATGTCACCGTCTTCCATGTTGGGTGCTTTTTAGGCTGTCTTGCTTAAAGCTCCTGTAGTCGGTGAAATAGCTGCCGGAAGCAAGCGCTGGCGTGGCAGAGCTTCTTCTATGCAGAGATGGCATGTTATAATATACATGCTTGGTGAACTTGTGTATGACATAGTCACTCAAATAGTATACAACACTATCCTCCACCTCACCCCTGTAATACGCGTGGTCGCTTGGCCCTTGCTCAGATGAATCAGCAGAACCAGTGGCGATTTCCATCACCTCAGCCGGCCTACCTCTTGAAATACGCTTTCTTTTAGTGTTTGGCAACATGTCCTGTGGATCGCCGACCCCAAGCAGGAAATGGCGATGCCATCTTTGACGACCTTCGAATGTACCGAGTAATTTAAAAGACCTTTCTTGGAGCGTGGCAAATATTCCCAACATGTGACCACGTGTTAGGAAGAGTGTCAAATCCAGAAACCTTAGTTGCTCCTGCTGAGAGGAACCTCATACGCAAACTTCAGGCCATTGGCTTCCTGCTTAAAAATCCCTAGTATTTCATCCCTTGTTTTTAAACATCCGTCCTCATCGACCAGCACCAGATAATCAACATACCTGAAAATCCTGATGTTCTCACGTTCCAGCACTTCTCGATACATTCAGCTATGAAACCCAGGAAGATACTGCTGAGAACGGGGGCGATCCCCGTTCGGCACGTTACATTGGAACGGCACGTTACGTTGGAAGTGCAGTGGTGCAAGACAGCTGGGAAAAAATAATAAGGCTTCCGAATTGTGCATCAGTGTTTACTGCAGAATGCTATGCTGTTTGTGTGGCTGTAAGAAAAATAGTGAGTGAAAATATCAAGAAGAGTGTAATCTATACTGACTCTCTCAGCCTACTCACAGCTTTGCATCTCAGTAACGCCACCGAACCCTTAGCAGGCAACATTATTCACAATATAGAAAAAGTCACAACACATGGACATACCATAAAATTCTGTTGGGTACCGAGTCACATCGGGATAAGTGGAAATGAAAGAGCTGACACATGTGCTGCACTAGCTTGGAGTCGCGAAATATAAAAGGTGACCATTCCCCATAAAGACTGCATGAAACTTATTCACAGAAAATTGAAAGAAAAATGGCAGAAAACGTGGGATAATGAATTAAATAACAAACTGCACCTGGTAAAGCCCATCTTGGGTGAATGGAAATCGTGCAGACATCAAGAACGCTACATAGAGATAATTTTATGCCGTCTGCGCATCGGGCACACACATTTAACACACAGCTTCCTACTAACAAAACAAGAAAAACCTTTATGTGACAGGTGTGGAGACGACCTCACAGTAATTCACATTTTAGTATCGTGCACAAAACTAGAAAAACTCGGAAAAAGTATTTTACGGCTTTTTACGATGAACGCATTCCATTCCATCCAGCTCTTATTTTAAGTGAGAGTGCAATTGTTGACATGTCATGCGTTTTTAACTTTTTAAGGGAGGCAGGTATCGTCCAAAAACTTACACTGTACCTTACACTGTACATTTCTGCATTTTTTGACGCGCCTCTACAGTCTTCTCATAATTGAGAAGAAGGCCGAGGCCCGTTCCTAACTAGTTCGGAACCTCAGGCCCCTTGCTTGGATAAGGAATCACTGAGGTGATCCGACCTTTTAAAAGAGGATATACCTTGTTGTTGGTGCATGATAGCCTTAGATGCTTATGCACCATTAAACCCAACACAACACATAATAGGTTTCCTACATCTTGGAGGATCTCGCAATCCTTTAAGAGCCGCGCGTTTAAACGCAACGGTCTCCTACCTTGTGTATCCAAACCAGAGTCTGCAAAGCGCAAAACCAGCATGCGGTGGTTGCTGAAAGCGGTGGAACACAGCCACATCTAGTGCGCACTGGGAGCGAGTGACGGCGAGCGAGCGGTCTGTCCTGCTTTTCGCAGCCCGCCCTATCCGAGTCATTCCTGACTGGCCAGGGCGATGGGCGTGCCAGGCGTCGACCAGTCCAAGCTCGTCAACAAGCTCGCGCAGTACAGGTTCTCCTCACTTATCCCTGCTCGATCTAACGCCTCTGTACGAAACACGATCCTTCTCGAGCACACAATTCAAATCGCCTACCACCAATGACCCGCGAGAGGCCAACTAAGTACGAGTCCAATGTGGCGAAAAATTCTCTTTTCAACCGCCACTTACAAGGAGCGTAGATGTTCACCAAGCGAACACCGCAATCAAAATCCACCGACCAAACACTGCCCTCAGAATCCCTGGAGTGGCGCAACACAGTGCCGCTGAAACGAGGCATCAGAATGATGGCAACGCCGCGGGAACCTGTCGCCCCATAGCTCCAGTAGGATCTGGTGCCAAAAGTTCTGTCGAAGAATTTGATCTGTTCCAAGCGATGTACGAACGTGTCTTGCACAACAAGAACGTCTACCTTCCGAGTGTGAGCTAAATGGAGAATTTCGCTCCGCTTAGCATCGCGTGTAAAGCCACGGCAATTCAACGTCGCAATCGTAAGAGTTGGAATGAGAGGACGAAGCCATTTTGAATGAAAAGGGAAAAGGAAAACAAACAGTCCAATGAAAAAAGCAAGCGGAAAAAGACAAAAAAAGGAAGGATGGCTAGCATTAAAAAGGTAATACTAGCCACGCGACCGCCCGACAAGTTAGCTATCAACAGGAGGACCCTCCTTTTTGACGGGAGAGTCCCCTGTTGAGGGGCATGACATGTCCGAGAGCAGAGAGCACTCGCACATGCTGGAACCACACATCAGCCATAGTTTTTAGCTCCCCCGATGATGAGGCTTCGTCAACAGTCACGGACGAATCGTCGTCGGATTCTGTCACGGCAGTGCGCTTGCGCTCTGGCACACCCCCTGAACCATTCGGACTCGCTGTCAGAGTCGGACGACTCTCGCGCCGGAGAAGCCTTGCGCGTCGTGTTTTGACTGCGCTTGCGGCGCGTCCGTTTTTTTGTCACGAGGGTGAACGGCTGTTCGCCGTCCCCTTCGCCTCCACCCTCCGAAGCAGGCTCGCTTGAGGCGGGCTCGCTCGGCGCGGCTGAAGCCGGTGCTACGGGAGTGGAGAGAGTGGCCTCAACTAACTCCGACACACCCTCTCCCTTCTTTGCCACTTCCTCGACTGCTCCTGGAAGCGCGGGGGTTGCAGTCGGCTTTTTGCCTCTCCTCCGGTCCTGTCGGTGGTGGTGGAAGCTGCCGCGGCGCTCACACTACCTTTGCCCTCCGTGGCTGCCATCGTAGGACGAGCCATCATAGACGAGTACGTCCTAGCCCGGCATGCGCTCACAGCATGGTCCCCCCCCCCGCAACTCTCGGACGCCGCATCGCATTCATTCAGCACGGCCGAACTCGGCGCAGCGTGGCGTGGTGCACGCGTCCGCGTGGTGACCTGCGAGGTTGCATCTGCGGCACAGACGCACCACGTCTTTGTATTTGCACTGAGTGAACCGCCCGTCAACCTTCAAAAGGTTGGGCACGGGACAATCGATCTCCATGCGAACACAGAGAATTCCGCTGGGAACCAGCGCGAAATCTTTCACGGATTCATGCTGCACCCCCAACACCTTGCCGTACGCGCCTAGCTCTCGAATGAGAGCCTGCCCGCCGTCTTGGCAGGGGTAGCCGAGCACGCGGACAATTTTTGTCCGCACTCCACGATATTCAAACTTAATCTCGGTTTCCTTAACCTTAAGCACAGGATCAGCTAAAAAGCGATCGACCATTGCCTTGGTCCTAAACACAATCTCAAAACGGCCAGCTCCGAAATCTTGGACGGCGCGTAGGTCAGTCTGCGCAAAGCACTTAACAAGCTCTTTGCAAAGGTCCGTGTTGGTCGTGCCACGTGGGGCGCGACTGAAGAACGTAAGCGGGTGAACCCGCGACGGGGCGACCATCGTGGCGAGCTGCCACGTGGCTCCCTTAATCCGAAAAAAAAGGGGGTTAGGCTATGCCTTAGTCGTCGCCTATTGAAAGCTACTGTGAATGCCCCAAATCCAAAATGCGAGAATAGCAAAAGAGGAGCCTGTACCAAGGGTCCTCGTAATCCAAACGGGTGTCGCACGATGGACCATGTGTTTGCCGATCCTCACGCTGTCATGCCGGCTTTCTTCATGGCTTCACGCGGACAATTTTTGTCCGCACTCCACGGTACTCTCTCCTTAACGTTAAGGACGGGATCGGCTAGGAAGCGATCTACCATAACCTTACTTCGAAAGACGATCTTAAAGCTGCCTGCTCCAAAGTCTAGGACGGCGTGCAAGTCGGTTTGTGCAAAGCGCTTCACGAGCACCTTGCACAGATCAGTGTTTGTCGTGCCCCGTGGGGCACGACCAAAGAAAGTAAGCGGTTGGATTTGCGACGGGGCGACCATTGTGGCGAGCTGCCACGTGGCTCCCTTTATCCAAAGAGGGGGTTAGTCTATACCGCTGTCGCCTAATGTATAGCTAACATACTCTAACGCCCCACAGCCAATAAAGGGAAAACAACAGAAAAGCTGCCGGTCACTCACCAGCCACGAGGCTGGTCACAGTGACCTCAGGCCTCCAAGGAACTGCGAAGAAATCCAACGATTGCCAGACAGGAAGAACCACGTGTTTCCACGAGAATCGGCCTTGCCAGTGCCAAGTTAAATAAAATGGGGGTGAGGATGCTGCCTTGGGGGCCACCCGCAACGACGGAGCGAGAATAGCAGCTCCGTCGCTGAGCTCCGTTACGAGGCGGACTCGGAGGGAGCGGCCGGAAAAGAATTCCTTGATGTATGCGAGCGTGCGGCCGCACACACCTACATCACTGAGAGCGTCCAGAATGGATGCATGTGGGAAGGCAGTCACTTTGCAGCACTTTGCACATCGAGGAGAACAAGGCAGGCCGCCTCACCGTCGCTGATGGCTTGCTCTAGGGTAGCCACCACGTCCGCGAGGGCGTCAGCCGTGGAACGGCCGGCCCGGAAGCCACTCTGTTCAGGTGCGAGGTAGTTACGTGCAGTGGCAGTCCAGTCGAGCCGCTGTAGCGCCATGGCCTCCATGGACTTCTCCACTGCTGAGGTGAGGGAAACGGCGGTAGGATGATGGCTCTGATGTAGGCTTGCCTGTCTTCTGCACGGGGACGACGATCGCCTCCTTCCACGCTGTAGGTAATATGCCAGTGCGCCATGCGTGGTTAAAGGAGTCGTGGGAGCTGGCTGGTATCCGGGTTCCTGAGAGCTGCACAGTCCATAATAAAAATGAAGCTGTCATTCTATACATTCCCTAGGTTTCACATGATCTAAATAAAGCATCTGCGTGAGACAACGTACTCACTATTTCTCTCTCAGCACAGTCTTCATACTACTACTAGTACTACTACTACTACTACTACTACTAATAATAATAATAATAATAATAATGTGACCCCATGAAAGCAGCGCAAGAAAAAATCTTATGGCAAATCGTTTTCCTGTGCTAGGTTGCCCTGGTGGTGGATATGAACCCCCCGCCCGTTATCGCAGGAAGAAAAAAAATTGGAAGTCACTAGCCTTGCAAACTAAGGTGAGAATTTAGTTAAAATTAGTGATGATTGCACAATTGAAAATAAGCTTTGCCAGATCTCGTTTCAGTACATTCTTTAACGCATCATTATCATCTGAAGTGCCTTGAGTGTTTGGTATCGTCCTCTCATTTGCCTCCTCCCAGCTGAAGCATTCTTCCAGTTTTTCTTATTTAAATACGAAAACCTGCGAAGGAAGGAAACATTACAGCCAGCTGTCCTAACATCATGATGTTGATATTGAAAAAAAAACCCACAAGAAAGCGAGAATAAACGAAGAAACGGACAACTGAAATAATTAATCCCGCCAAGTACAGACATCATCTCTCGCTTATAAAGGATAGGGCTGGGTTCCACAGATTGCCAAGGATGCATTCCATACAAATAGTCCTCTGCTGCCACGTTCACCTGACAGTGGTGGAGGTCTGACGAGAGCGAGCATATGCACCCCCACGAACAAAAGAGCTGCTAACAATTAAGAGTCTTTCGAAAGGCAACAAAAAGGAAACATGGGGCGCTCCTACACCCTTGGCTCAGGGGTCAGCTGCGGCGCCTTCTGCATGCATCCCCGGAGCGTTGAAAATCGGAGAGGGCACTGCCGAAGCTGCTGGACTTTGGAGGTGCCAAGGCCTGTAGACCGGAACAGTGCAGAAACAGTGTCCACACAAAAGCTTCCTGACTAGCTTGTGGAATGTCCCTCTTTAGTCGTTCGCAGAACGCGTCTGGTCCAGTCTTGCTAGCTCGTCATGCAGAAGCATGGCAAAAAGAGAAGAAAAATAAGGAAAAGACCACCGTTTCGTGAACGAAAAGAAAGCGGGAAGGACAGAAATTCTTTCATAAAATTTCTAAGTCGATATCTCATTTTGCGGTACTATTGAAGCATTTCGTTTTTTCACCAAGATGAGCGCATCGATGTGCTCTTAAAATCGATACCAAAAAGGAATCCTTAGTGCGATTGGCTAATTTTATAAAATGGTATATATCCGATTTCAGCTTTTGTTTTGATTTGGTCAGTTTACAAGATAGGGTGGAGCGTCGGTGGGGCGTCAGCAGCAGGTGGGGGGCTCTGCGGAGCGTTGGGGGTTATGGCCGGCACCTTGAGGGAACAACCCTCGTCGTCGGAGCTTTCCGACGGCCGCGCGCGCTTCCGCGTGGCCGTCATGTCTATCTGCTCGCCCTCCGCGTCGGATTGCTGCGGTAGCGGCACAGCCGAGGGGTCGCAGGGAGGTCCGGGGAGAACAGGCACAGCCGAGGTTGTCGCTGCGGCCAAGGCCGCTAAAGCCGCAGTGTCGTCAGCAGCAGGCGCCGGGAGGTTGTCCAGTGCTATCACAACCGGGTCGGGAAGGGCGGGGTTGAATGGGCGGGTCTCGGTGGCTCGGAGGAGCCGCTCGTTCTGTTCGTGTTGGATCCGCACCGCCTCTGCACTGGCAATGAGCTGCAGCATTCGCGAGCACTGCAGACTTGCCGCACGTCTCCGCGCCGGTGTGTGCTCGGTGTTGCATTGGTGAGGGGGATGTCGGTGTCGCGAACACGGGATCACCCATTGCAGCACACAACACAACACTCACACACGTGAACGAAGAGAAAAAGAAAGGAAACAGTAATAACGTTTGACAGGAGGTGAGTTTACTGCACTCACAGCCTGTCGGCAGGGAATAGTACACGATCTCACCTCACGATTCAAGGGCGAGGAGACACCGTTTTCAGTCTACGAAGTGACTGCGTGCTAGAAGCCCGCGTATCCACGTACACACACATCCGGCACTTCACTCATGCACATACACACACATAATGCAGTATACACAGGGCCTGCGAAGCGCGCGACGAACTCGGAAGCCGTCACGGAGAGGGGGCGCGCGCGCGAGCGCGCGTACTCGTCGGAGCGCGAGCACGACGCGTCCGCACGCGGCGGCGGCAGAATCACGACTGAGCGCAGTGGGGGAAACGCAAGGTCGACGGAGCGCGAGCTGCGTGACCTCTCTCCAAGCCGGTTCAGACGAGACCCCATATCAACCAAGTCCTCGCGAGCTCCGCAAACGGGGCACACCCCGCGGCGATGGCCATGAAGGGCCTGAAAGTTATGGGCAAGCACCCTCGTGTGAAGCGGTACATAAAAGTAGCACGCTTCGCGTCGAGGAAGCTGGCTGTTATTAGCTTCCACGATGGTTTGTGGCAGAAAAGGTCCAATCTCCTGAGGTGTGCTGGGAGTTCCGGTGTTAGTATGTCAACTAGATCTTGGAGTTTGACGGAAGCTACCTCGTACTCTGGATCGACGTGGTGGAGTGCGGCCAATGTTTTGGCGGCACTCTCGTAGAATGGAGTTCGAGTACCCGCGAGAGTGCGTTCGGCGAGAACTGCTGCAAGGAAGTGCGAAGGAAGTGGGAGGCGAAGCTTTGACTCAGGAGCATGTCCAAGTCGAGAGCTACGTGCGTCCAACAAACGTGGAGCGCACTGGCCATGTAGCCCAGATCGGGAATTCCGAGGCCTCCCTTATCTCTGGGCAACTTGAGCACAGCGCACGAGACGAAGATACAAGAACCGTTCCACAGAAAGCGGAAGAGAATCTGTTCCAAGCGAAGCTTGGTTCGATTCGCGACCGGCATAACGCTAGCTACATAAGTCAGTAACGAAAAGAGTAACGATCTTACGATCGTTACCCTCGCAGTCAGCGGACATGAGAGAACTTTAATCTCCCGAATCCTGGCTTCCAGCTTTTCTTGCGCCAGCTGCCAGTTTTCCGGAGTTAGTCCTCCCGGTTCAAAGTAGAAACCTAATATGCGCAGCCTGTCCCTCACGGGTAAGCCGTGCACGGGCTGCGCGCTACTTGGAGCTGCATTCAAGTACATCACTGCACTCTTCGACCTCTTTACCCGAGCCCTGCTCGCCCTGCAGTACTCCTCCATGACATCCAAAGGGTGCTGACAGCTGCCTCGTCCAGGACGACAATAGACAAGTCGTCTGCATAAGCAAACAGCACAACTGGTGGGGCGTCGGGTGGAAGGGGGAAAACGGCCAATTCTGCTGTCGCTGGAAAGGCGTTGCAGGAGAGGCTCGAATGTGAGCACGTATAGCGCAGGCGAGAGGTGGGTCCCCCTGCCTGGTGCCTCGACCCAGATCGAACGGCTTCGAAATGAGATCCCGAATGACAACAGACATTAGCCCCGAGTAGAAGGCCTGAATCATGCTCACAAAAGCGTCGCTGAAACCTGCGTCTCGTAAAACTAGGAAAAGGAACCTGTGGCTAATGATATTGAATGAGCAGACAATGCCCGGAAGGTTCCGTGCCCATTCGAGGTCCCTAATCGCGAACCCGTGTAGCTGTGTTGATCGCCCCGGAACGCAGCATGCCTGGTACGGACCCAAAACAATGTTGAGCACTGGAGTGAGCCGCACGGACAGGCATTTTTCTATGAGCTTGTAATCGCAGTTCAGGAGCGTGATGGTGCGCCAAGCTCGCAGGTCGGTGCGTCTCGACTCGCCCTTGCGCAGGAGTTCCTTTGAGTTGTTGACAAAACCCCTTCACCCAGCAGTCTATTCACTAAAGCAGCGAATGACTTCCCCAAAAGCTTCCAGAACTTCGAATAGAATTCGACTGTCAGCCTGTCGGAACCCGGGCTTCATAGACTTCAATGCTGGACGAATCGCTTCAATAAAGGGAGGCTCGTCGATATCGAACTGGTCAGAGGATTGCATGAACGGAAAAGCGAACGGGGAAGGAGGGCGCGCCGTATAGGTTCTCGTAGAATTGCGGTGCCAGCTCAGGTACTCCGTCAGCTGTTTCCATGAGGCTGCCCATGTTTGGATCTATAAGGGAAGTCACAGCTGTGGGCTGTAAGGCTAAATGCCTGCGTAAAACGTTCCGGCTAGACCACGCCTCCATTTCCCATCTCTCGGTGCGCGCCACGGCTCGCAGGCCATCCCAACGCCGCTGGAGCAACACTCTAAGCTCTTTTCGAAGTCAAATCAGCGCCGCAGAAGCCCAAGGACCGCTGGACAGCGGTTTAGAGTACATGAGAATCCCGTCGGAGACTATTGTTATCTCCGCGTGCTCCTCGCGCGCCCGCCGCTTGCCCCACAATTGGAACCACTCCGCGACGGCCTCCTTCACCCCGTCCCATTTGCGCCCATCTAAATCTGTTCTGCCCTGCAGCGAACGGTTTAAGAGGTTGCCTACATCTTGGAGGATCTCACCATCTTTTAAGAGCCTAGCATTTAAATGCCACGGTGTACTGCCACGTAAATGCCACGTTTAAATGCCACCTTGTGTACCAAACCCGAGTCGGCAAAGCGCAAAACCAGCATGCGGTGGTCGCTCAAAGCGGTGGAACACAACACAACCACATCGAGTGCGCACTGGGAGCGAGTGACGGCGAGACATAACAGCGGTCTATCCTGCTCTTCGCAGCCCTCCCGATCCAAGATCGTCAACAAGCTCGCGCATTACAGGCTCTCCTGACTTATCCCTGCTCGATCTAACCTCTGTACGAAACTCGATCCTTCATTTTGTGTTAGGAGTCCAATGTGGCAAAAAAATCGCTTTTCAGCCGCCATTTACAAGGAGCGTAGATGTTCACCAAGCCGCAATCAAAATCCACCGACCAAACACTGCCCTCAGAGTCTCTGGAGTGGCGCAACACAGTGCCGCTGAAACGAGGCATCAGGATGATGGCAACGCCGTGGGAACCGGTCGCCCCATAGCTCCAGTAGGATCTGGTGCCGAAAGTTCTGTCGAAGAATTTCATCTGTTCCAAGCGATGTGCGAACGTTTCTTGTACAACAAGAACGTCTACCTTCCGAGCGCGAGCTAATTGGAGAATTTCGCTCCGCTTAGCATCGCGTGTAAAGCCACCGCAATTCAGCGTCGCGATTGTGGGAGAAGACGACGAAGCCATTTTGAATGAAAAGGGAAAAAGAAAACACAGTCAAATGAAAAAAGGAAGCGGACAAAGAAAGGAAGGCCCGACAAGTTAGCTATCAACAGGAGGACCCTCCTTTTTTTACGGGAGAGTCCCCTGTTGAGGGGGATTCTGTCACGGCAGTGTGCTTGCGCTCTGGGCCTTGCGCGTCGTATTTTGACTGCGCTTGCGGCGCGTCCGTTTTTTGGTCACGAGGGTGAACGGCTGTTCGCCGTCCCCTTCTCCTCCACCCTCTGATGCGGGCTCGCTCGGCACGGGCAAAGCGGGCGCTGCGGGAGTGGAGAGAGTTGCCTCAACTAACTCCGACACACTCTCTCCCTTTTCCGCTGCTTCCTCGACTGCTCCTAGAAGTGCGGGGGTGGCAGTCGGCTTTTCTCCCTCACCCCCGGTTGTGTCTGTGGTGGTGGGAGCTGCCGCGGCGCTCTCACTACCTTTGCTCTCCGTGGCTGCCATCGTAGGACGAGCCGTTACAGACGAGTACGTCCTAGCCCGGCATGAGCTCAGCATGGTCGCCCCCGCAACGCCTGCACGCCGCATCGCATTCGGCATGGCCGAACTCGGCGCAGCGCGGCGTGCTGCACGCGTCCGCGTGGTCAGCTGCGAGGTTGCATCTGCGGCACAGACGCACCACGCCTTCGTATTTTCACTCAGCGAACCACCTGTCAACCTTCAAAAGGTTGGGCATGGGACAATCCATCTCCATGCGAACACGGAGAATTCCGCTGGGAACCAGCGCGAAATCCTTCAGACTCATGCTGCACCCCCAGCACCTTGCCGTACGCGCCTAGCTCTCGAATGAGAGCTTGCTCGGCGTCTTGGGTGGGGTATCCAAGCACGCGGACAATTTTTGTCCACACTCCACGATATTCAAACTTGATCTCGGTTTCCTTAAGCACAGGATCAGCTAGAAAGCGATCTACCATTGCCTTGGTCCTAAACACAATCTCGAAACGGCCGGCTCCGAAGTCTTGGACAGCGCGCAAGTCAGTCTGTGCAAAGCGCTTGACAAGCTCTTTACACAAGTCAGTGTTGGTCGTGCCACGTGGATAGTGGATAGCTAGTTCGAACGCCCCAAAGCCAAAATGAGAGAATAGCAAAAGGGGAACCTGTACCAAGGGCCCTCGTAATCCAAACGGGTGTCGCACGATGGACCACGTGTTTGCCGATCCTCACGCTGTCATGCCGGCTTTGTTCACGGCTTCACGCGGACAATTTTTGTCCGCACTCCACGGTATTCGAACTTTATTTCTGTCTCCTTAACCTTAAGCACGGGATCAGCTAGAAAGCGACCTACCATAACCTTACTTCGAAAGACTATCCCAAAGCGGCCTGCTCCAAAGTCTTGGACGGCGCGCGCGCACTCAGTCTGTGCAAAGCGCTTGACAAGCTCTTTGCACAAGTCGGTGTTGGTCGTGCCACGTGGGGCGCGACCGAAGAATGGGAGCGGGTGGACACTCGACGGGGCGACCATCGTGTCGAGCTGCCACGTGGCTCCCTTTATCCAAAGAGGGGGTTAGTCTATACCGCTGTCGCCTAATGTATAGCTAACATACTCTAACGCCCCACAGCCAATAAAGGGAAAACAACAGAAAAGCTGCCGGTCACTCACCAGCGACGAGGCGGGTCACGGTGACCTCGGGCCTCCAAGGAAGTGCGAAGAAATCCAATGATTGCCAGACAGGAAGAACCACGTGTTTCCACGAGAATCGGCCTTGCCAGTTCCAAGTTAAATAAAAAGGGGGTGAGGGTGCTGCCTTGGGGGCCACCCGCAACGACGGACCGGGGACCTCGCTGAGCTCCGTTACGAGGCGGACTCGGAGGGAGCGGCCGGAAAGGAATTCCTTGATGTACGCGAGCGTGTGGCTGCACACACCTACATCACTGAGAGCGTCCAGAATGGATGCGTGTGGGAAGGCAGTCACTTTGCAGCACTTTGCACATCGAGGAGAACAAGGCAGGCCGCCTCACCGTCGCTGATGGCTTGCTCTGGGGTAGCCACGACGTCCGCGAGGGCGTCAGCCGTGGAACGGCTGGCCCGGAAGCCACTCTGTTCAGGTGCGAGGTAGTTACGTGCAGTGGCAGTCCAGTCGAGCCGCTGTAGCGCCATGGCCTCCATGGACTTCTCCACTGCCGAGGTGTGGGAAACGGCGGTAGGATGATGGCTCTGATGTAGGCTTGCCTCTCTTCTGCATGGGGACGACGATCGCCTCTTTCCATGCTGCAGGGAGTATGCCAGTGCGCCAGGCTTGATTGAGTGACTCGAGGAGTCGCGGGAGCTAGCTGGTGTCCAGATTCCTGAGTGCTTGCTATGTTATACCATCTGACGCAGGAGCGGACTGACGCTTGCGACGGCGGAGGACGAGCGTCAGCTCGCTGATGGTGAAATCCGCCGTGCACAGCGCGCGGTTTTCAGCGAGAATTCCCTCGTTGGGAAAGACACTCCGGGGCGAAAAGCGCTGGTCTGCTGCACTCGGGAATCTCCGGTAGTCCCGGTGGTGGTGGCGCATGGCTGGGAGGGGCGAATCGATCGGCGAGAAGTTCGGCGAGCTCCTTCGTCGTGATGCCCATCCCCACAGCGATGGTAAGTGCTGGGAAGTGCGGCTCTCGTGGATGAAGGATGGCCGTGCTTTGGCGTCGTTGCGGGGGTCATCCAATGAGTAGCACAGCCCGTCCCAGCTCTCGTCCTGGCGATGATGTCCGGCGCCGGGTTGCCCGCGGGTACGGAATATCGCACCGTCGCGGCAGTCACGCACTTGGAAAGGGTGGCCACGTAATCCGAAGTGTCCGGCACATTAGCACACGGTTCCCGGAAACGCCATAACACTTATGAATTACCATATACACTTACCATACCCTATACACTACATACATACCATATACGCTTATGAATACCATATACACTTATTATTATGACATGAATTTTGTACACTTATGAATCATGAAAACTATTAGCAAAGGAAATACTGTAACAGTATTAGGAAGTACAGTAAGTAGATTACAGTGTATGTGTAGAAACTGTGCATAAAACAGTGGTAGTGCAAAATGAAACTCGGCCACTGCACCACACTATAAGTCCGGGTATTGCGCCAGGTATTGAAGTGGGGCTCCAGAACAATGGGGGCGGCGAAGTCGCGCAGAGTTCGCGAAAACGCGGCCAGTTCGTCACCTCGTACACACGCGTAAGTCGCCGACCCCCCGTGAAGAGGTTCGAGCACTATCGGGTAGTGGTCGGAGCCCTGGGTGTCCGGACAACGCTTCCACCGGTAAGCACAAGTCTCGCCCACGAGGGAGAGGTCGATGGCGCTCCTGCTCACGCCCCGGCGGCCATAGGTGGGCTTCCCGTCATTAAGGACGACGAGGCCAGTTTCAGAGATAGCGTCCAGGACCTCATTGCCTCGCGGGTCCATGCGTCTGCTCCCCCAAGCCGAGTGGTGCGCGTTGAAGTCGCCACAGATGACGCACTCGTCACCGAGAAGTGCAGACCGATGAAGGAGGCGTCTCTGCGGCGTCCGGGACACGCGTACACACTGGCGATGGTGGTGTCACGCGCACCAACACGCACTCAGAGGGCGACGCACTCCGCCGTAGCACTCACGACGTCGGAAATGTCAACCACAGCATGAGCCAGACAAGTGCGCATACACAGAAGCACAGGGACGGGTTGAGGGGTGCATCGGGTCGTCGCAGATGGGCAGGAGGCACGCGTTGAGATTACATCGGGTAGCGCCGTGGTAGGCTATGTACCCTGGCAGGGCACACTCGCCCACGTGCACTTGGGCCTCCTATAGCGCGAGCACATCAAAGCCGTCACATGGTAGCTGCGCGACGAGTTCAGGGTGACGGCGGCAAAGTGCCTGTACATTCCACTGGAGCACACGCCGAGGTGCGGTGGAGGCGCTAGCCATGATGCTGTAGTGCCTGTTGAGCAGCGAGAGCCGCGGCGCACAAATGATACAGGTGAGTCCGCGGGGACGAACTCCAGTAGTGCTCGTACAGCAGCCGCCAGTGCGTTGACTGCATCCCTGGCGTCCGCCCTGGCCTGTATAGGCGCAGCTGGGGCCGGTCGCGGTACGGTTGGAACGGTGGGTGCGCCCCGGGGGCTCGCAAGGGCGTCTTTGAATGAGACCCCAGTGCGGGCTTGAGGGGCAGCAGGAGTAGGAGGGCGAGTGTCCGCAGCTGTTGTGGGGGAGGCGCTCACACAGGCGAGGGCCTCGCGTCGCGTTGGCCGCCTGTCCGACCCCGCGAGGAGTGTGGCTGCCTTGTGCTCCCGCTGCAAGACAGGGCATCGAGGCTCAGTGGAGGGGTGCTGACCGCGACAGTTTATGCACCGTGGCTTTGGTGCGGAGCAGGAGGAGGCGTGGCCGCCGCTCTGATTAAAGAGTTACAAGAAAAAAAAGCAAAGGCTGCTCAGTGAAGAGCAACTTGAAGCTTCTATTTTTCAAGACGAGATAAACTCTCGAGCCCTACTTGATTATGAGGGCAGTTGCAATAAATGTTTTCCTCTACAATGAGATGTTTCCTGTATACCCTTTTTATATGCTTCACGGACCGTTTTATAGGTCAGGAAATTTTAATTAAAATGGTCGGGGAAAACCTGGAAAAGTCAGGGAAATTGAATTCTCCAATTTGCTAGACACCCTGTTTGAGATCCCTCTCGCAATGTGGCACTGACACATTGGGCTGACAAAAATGGCTTTCACTTTCCCACACAAAAAACTGTTGCCGTTCTGTTCACAGAAAAAAGCGGATTGCATCCCGACCCGGGTCTAAAGAGAGAGAGAGATGATGGGCAGACGGCAGGGAGGTCAACCAGAACGTGTGTCCCTCTTTGCAACTCTCTCTATACACAAGCACACATTCCAAGGATGTGCGCCTTTGTTCATAGGTGACGGGCCAGCAAGGCAGCGGGGTGCACCCTGAAAAAAAGAGCCAGGCCTGTGCAGAACCGCAGGACAGTGACAGCGTAAGCAGGAGGAGCTACTTTCTTAGAGGCCACTTTAAACGCTTGAGGAAACTAGGGCAAGTAGAAGTGGTAGGTATCTCCTTCGCCATAACTTATCATTTTGCCAAGTAGGGAAGTACCCACTACGCCATAATTACCAGTGCCTCCGTAATGGGTTTAGAGCTACAAAGCATGCAGCCCTGTGTTCTTTCAAATGATTCCTTGGATCTCGTTATACAATCCATTTTCGCGTCGTGTAGCGGCGTGTTACTATTTTCAGCGTAACATTACGTTTGTTAATGCCATTCCGCGGCTGACGTTATATCTGTTGAGATCTTTTAGCAATGATTTTTCAACCACAGGCGTAGCTCAGTGGTAGAACGCTCGACTGCCACGCAGAGAGCCTGGGTTCGAATCCAGGCAGAGGACAAGTTGGAATACTCGTCGGTCCTGGTTATTTTTTCAAAAATTTGCAGCGATAGTGGTTACGGACACCGGCCGCGGCAGCGGCGGACAACTACGGCGCAAAAACGAACGTTGTTGTGATCTCATAACAGCTTACGCTGTGAAATTTCGGGGGGTGCTTGAGCCCGGTCAGCCCATGCCTGGCAACACGACAGGAGTATAGCACAGCATGTGAACGTCTGGCAGCTCGAGCACTTTCTGTAACTGCAGCTTTGTCTCGGGCTCTTAAACCTTTACTTGGCGCCAGACAACTGACGGTGGTACCCACCAAAGCGGTCCTCGAGAGTATCTCCCTGAAACTTGCCTATCAAGATGTATTGCTCTTAAAGGCAGTAAATAGCATGGAGCGCATGAGTTGTACGACATAAAGCTGAGTGCGTTTTCCTTGTCAAATCTCCTGCATCGTGCTTCAAAACTGTCCCAGTAGTCTAGCCACTGCATCTTTTCTCCAAAAGCTGTAACTGGAGGGAAGATGTTGATGTTTAACGCTTTTGCAGGTCATCTGGAAGCCTTTGGCCCTTCCGTGGTGTATTAAAATTAACATGCCACCATGCTGGCAACGTGTTATCAGCATGCTGAAGATTCTTAATGCCAACTTTACATCTTGCCTCTCCATGTTTGAAGGATTTAACGCCTTTAATGACATTGTCGGAGCCATCTTCAAGAGCTCACTTTGGACTCGTGCAGCTCATATAAAGTCTTGAATGATGCGGTTAAAATTTTTGCCTTTGGCATCTGTACTCTTTGTACCTGGGATTGCTTTGATTTAACCACTTATTTCTGAGACATTTGAATAAGTGGACAAGGTCCACGACAAAATCAAAGGTTGTGATTGGTCAGCTGGACATTGATAAACTATCTGTAGTCTCGGAGGGCTTGCAAACTGTGATGATTTTCTTTAACAGATTTGCTTTCGGAACTACTCTCTCAGGCAAAGCCCCGAGAGTCTAATTTAGGACAAAGCCGTTCTTCACACAAGACACACACACAAAGCTTTTAATATAAACTAATAAGAAAAGACAGAAAATGAAACGCCAAGCACTTGAGAAATAAAAGCACGACAAAATGGATAAATGAGGGTCCTGGCGATTCAATAACTAAGGGTCCGACAGAGATGTGTGAAGGCGATGCGGGAGAATCGCACGGCTCACCAAATTGTCGATGAACTTCATGAAGAACGAGTGAGTGACGTGCAGCAGGCTTGCGAAAATCACCATGCCAGACATTTGGTGGCGACGGAGGACGTGGGCAGCTAGGCGGCTCGATCAGTTGGTAGCGGCATCTTGTCCACGCGTCTCGGCGTGGAACTCTGGCCCGCAGCCCGACTGTTCCCGCTATGCCTACGGTCACAGGATTCAGCAAGTCCTCGCCTGGAGCTTGCGAGCCGCTGGGGTTCTGATGGCTGGGATCAGGTCAGCAGGAGGTCCCGGTCGGGTGAAGCCCTTGTGGCTCGGGTCCGGAACCCGACTGCCGTCTTCAACGCCCGGCCCAGTGGACGATCCGATCCGCTGCCTTCCTCGAACTCTCCTGCCCGGAACTCTCCTGGAACTCTCTTTCGTGGAACCCCCGAAGAATCCTATGCCGCTCGCTTTCCACCGTGTTATTCAGCCAGTGGCCGCTAGTAACTCCGTGGATGTTTGTGGTTGGCTGCTTTGTTTTCTTCTCTTTTTTTAATTTTGCAACGCCATGCCTTTCCTTCTCATTCGTCGACATTTTTTCATGCGCCGTCCTCCAGGTCCGCGAGCGTCTTCTCGCATCGTCTTCTTTTTCATTGCGTCACTTTTGCTTTTCGCGCGCACTTTTCAAAATCACTCTCTGGTCGCGCACTTCACACATCACACATTGTTTTCCTGTTTATAAAATTGTCAGAGATGACAGCAATCACTTTAAACCCAGTATGCTCGAGCTCGACAACTAGCATTCGCAAAATATCATGCAAAATATGCAGAACAGGACCACCTACTGCCCCAGGCCCTGTGGTGAGCACTGAAGTCACTGCAGAGCAGGAACTCCTTCCCCAGGCAATACGAGGTCAGCGTGCGGCATCTGGGGTCCCAGGGTTGGCGTAGCGGGATATACATGCTGGCCACAGTGGTGTCTCCCCCCTCAAGGCGTACGCGGACAGCATAGCACTTGAGGGGACCACAGACCAGGTAGGTCACGGGCACCTCTGCTTGCTGGAGTTCCCGCTTCACGTACACGGTGCAGTGGGCAGGTCCTTGCTGGTGATTGTCGTCCAGGCAGGGGGCAGCAGGGCAAACCACCAGGGTGCATCCTGTCTGGCCCTTGCACCAATGAAAACTACATATCATCATCATGATAAAGCTGTGATTCAACAATGATCACAAGTTGTTAGCAGGTGTGTTCCTACTGTTCCAACAATTCAGTAAACAACCTCAAATGTATCCTTGAGCTTGATTTGCAAAGAAAAGCATCACACAATCAACAAACATATGAACCCACCTTCTGCGGTGTGAGGAGTTTCTGTGGAGGCTTGTGCCCACCTTCAGAAAAACATCTATTTGAAAGTGTCCCAGAAAAACATAGCTTTGTCAACATTTCGGATGACCATATTGCTGTGGCCGCCCTCTTGACAAATAAAGATTCCTTGGGCATGGCCATGAGCATCTCGGACATCTTTGCTTAGGCAAACATTGTTTGCTAAATGCACCTGAGAGAAAAAAGTTTTCAGTCATTACCCTGTATACGTTATCTCTGATAGTCCTTAGTTCTTACCATGCCATTGTCTATGATGGAGCAGCCCACCCATGTCTAATTCTCTGTTTAGGCAGGCATCTGTGGGCATATCAGTTGCGTAGTCAGATGAGCGCTTTTGCACATTCAGGACATTTGGTTTGGCGCAGCATCCTTTGGGCGACATATCGAGCAATTCAATGAATAACTCGGGAGTCACTTTTTGTAGAAACCATTGCGCAGTGATCTGTTGGACCATTAAAGGATTTCATGTACTTCGTTGAGGCACCATATATCCATGAGCTCGTCAAGCTTCATCTGGAGCTCCCTCTGGTCATTGCGACTGCCATGTATGAGGCTCTTCAGCGCTGACGGCGATACATTTCTGTTAGCAGGTGCATCCACCAAACTACAGAACGACAGATAATTGTGAAGGAAGAAACTGTTGGTGCAGGTGGTCGTTACTTCCTGACATTTGCCTCAAAACTCCGAACACATTCTGCAAAGAATCCTGGCTTAGTCTCGATGTCAACAAGCACTTGTAACCAAGCTTTATTGTGAGATATTCAAAAATGGACACAATAAAGTACGTATAAGACATTTAGTTTTCTGCAGTTGAGCTGCTGCTTTCTGCGGCCGTTACTAGCATGTCGGAATTGTCATTACAAATGCAATCTAGCATCTTCATGCTGTTGCGTTAAAATGTTTACATGAAAACTGTGTTGCTTGTCTTGCTCTCTAGTGCCTGTAAATGTTGCGAGATGGTAGCAACCAAATTATGCGCTGACCAAAGCACTTGGCATCGCTTTTTTTTTATAGCGGTGTGGACTTGCCCTTGTGGCACAGAGCTAGGTGTGAACTATATAGCGTAACGAAAAGTTAATAGTGCTGTCTTCTAGGCACATTAAAATCCAGTATAAATCATGCTTTTTTACATTAAGTTGTATTAGGCCACTTACCAGCCCTTGTAGTTGTAGTAGTCTGTGGCATGCTCCTTAGGCGGTGAAATGGGAAAGTGACATCCATCCAAGGCTCCGACACCTTGGCGGAAACCGGTGACGGCCTCAAATTCCTGGATGTTTCTAGCCATTTCCTCTGCGGTCATCATCTTGATCCACTCGCTTTCGAGTACAGTGACAACAGCCCCGCAAAACTGCCTGTATAAGGTGTTGCCTGTTGAGCGTCCAACGCCGAAGAGGTTGGCCACAGTTCTATCTTCAGCCGATGAGCACAGCTTGTACAGGACAATGGCGACTCGCTTCTCTGGAGTGATCGTTTCACGCATGCTGGCGCACTGTCTTTTGAGCCCACTGCGCAAGCTCTCCACAATGAAATGAAAAGTGGACAGGTACACTCAAAATGATTGAAGTTCTGCTCACCGACGTGAGGTACAGTTTCTTCGAACCACCTCTCGTTTCGTCTGAAAGCCCAGACCGATCGATCGTAGACCTTTTCAGACAGCTCCAGTGCGCACAGCAAGGAATTGCTGTATAGCAGTTGCTGCTTGATACTCTCCTTGGCGGCTTTTGCAGCATCTGC
>CM023487.1:84159776-84294945 GCA_013339685.2 Hyalomma asiaticum | reverse complement strand
CCAAGAACGTTCTTAATCACGGAAGCGCACTTGGAGCGGTGCATTTGATACGCTCTTGCAGCTTCGCTGTCAGGAAATGACTTCTTATAGAGTTGGCACAAGTGATCGGCAGTCATAATTGAAGAATGTTCGGCGATAAAGAGAGCAGTTCTGCCCTCAGCGGCATTCCCTGGTGTGGACTTGCCGTTTTGTAGTGAAGCCCAGTTGCTTCTGGATCGAAGAACTGCCAGCCAGTTCCCTATGCTTCCTGGTGTTCGCATGAGCTTTCAGGTCCGAATATCTGCTGCCTAGTTGACAGCCGCAGTGCTTGCACGCCGCAACTTGTTTTCCATCAGCAGACGCTTTGCACTCCAGCCATTTGCTGAGTAAGGGATCCTTTAACCACTCCGTCCTGAACTTCTGCGAATATACCACTTTCGGCATAACTCAAGAGGAAGGGGAGTCAGGTTACACGGAGAATAAACAGAACCGTTTTCGACACAAAGCAGTCGGACGTCTCCTTTGTTCTCTGCAACTTCAAACGCAAAAAAACAACTGGGTGGCTACTTCGCCAATCGCCTCGCTTCCCAACGGGGACTACAGGCGCCCCCTGCCGCTTGCGGTGCAAACAGTGAGCCCGCTCCCTGCACGATAGCGGACTCACTGTTTGCACGGCAAGCGGCAGGGGGCGCGCAGAGTCCACAGATTGGTGCATCGCAGCTCGTCCGTTATTATTACTTAGAAAGCGATCGCCGCTTTGAAACCTCACGGATTTTTGTTGTCTGAGATAGGCGGAGCAAGTGAACAGGAGCCTCTGAAGTTAAACAATTTCTGCATTTTTAGAGAACACGGAAATGGTTTCTTGCAGGGCGATTTTGAATCGGTCCACTGCGTGAGGTATCCGCCAGAAACCCGCTATGTACAAAAAATGGCCCATCAGAAAATCCGCTAGCCGCTAGACTGATTTTTTTCCCGTCAAAATAAAATAAAATCCGTCAGACTTAGCGGGAAATCCGCTAAATTGGCATCACTGGTTGCTATCTGCCTGGCGGTCCACTCGGGTGGGGCCCCTGTGGTGTCCTGGGATGTAGGTGGACGGGGCAGCTGCTGGAGGCGTTGGTGTAGGTGTGGCAAAGCGGTCTGCAAACCGCTCAGCCAATGCCTTTTCGCTGATGCCCAGGAGGATGGCCACCGCAAGGACAGGTTGATTTGCCGCAGGTCCGTTGATGAGGGACCGGAGGATTCGACACCCGCGTGTGCTACCTCTGGCCTGGCTGATGGAGCGGCAGATGCCCTGCCAGCTCTGCCTTCTGCGACGGTTGGCGTGTCGCCGGCAGGCTGCATTGACCCTGTTGAACAGGGTACGATGCTCAGGGCATCGGCTTCGAGGTATCGCCGCTCTGCCTGGCGCCGGGCAGCTCTCAGGTTGAGGTGGCAAAGATCTGGCATTGGCTGTGGCATTGGCAGTCGCGGTGCAGCGGTGGTGGCGGAAGCCTGTCTGCTGCTCAGCAAAGAAATGTAGCTGAGCAGCGATCCATTCCAGGCACACCAGAGCCACTCTCTCCAGCACCTTGCAGACTGCAGAGGTGAGGGAGACAGGCCTATATGACGAGACCGAAGTGGCAGGTCGACGGGGCTTTAGAATGGGAACCACCACCGCTGTCAGCCAGTCTTGAGGCAGGACCCCACTGCTCCAGACGTTGTTGTAGAACTCCAGGAGTCGTTCTCGCTGCGGTGCGTCCAGGTTTCGCAGCATTTGGCACGTTATGCCGTCGGCTCCTGGAGCACTACGCAGACGTGTGTGGGCCAGCGCTGCCTCCAGCTCGTGCATGTGAATGGGCTCGGCGCACAGTTCGTCAATGAGCACGGCTGTTGTCCAGGTGCAGTGGGCTCCCGGAGGGCAGGCTGCTGTCCCAGCGTTCGGGTTGGCGCCTGGCTGTTAGGGTCGCTCGGCAAAACGGTCGGCCAGCCGTTCCGCCAGGGCACGGACGGTGATTGCCAGGGCGACCGCCGCCGAGAGAACCTGGTGCAGAGCTTGTGGTGTGGCCAGCAGGGATCTCAGGAGGCGCCAGGCCCGGGCCCCGTCCGCGTTGCGGCTGATGGCAGAGCACACTCCTTGCCAGCTCTCCCGTCGCCTGCGTCGGGCATGGCGGCGGCACACAGCGTCCATTCGGCGGAAGGCAGTCCACGCCTCCGCCAGCAATGTGCGCATCGCCTGGCGCTCACGCCTGCGCCTCTCCGCTCGCAGCCGTAGATGCTGCATGTCAGGGACCGGTTTACCCTCCTGGATCGTGGACTGCATGGTGGCCGCGTTGGCGCTGTCGGCGATCAGCCTGATGAAGTCGCCGTCGTCCGCAGGTCTCCGGCACAGCTCTCGGAAAGCCACCAGTTAATAGTGCTGTCTTCTAGGCACATTAAAATCCAGTATAAATCATGCTTTTTTACATTAAGTTGTATTAGGCCACTTACCAGCCCTTGTAGTTGTAGTAGTCTGTGGCATGCTCCTTAGGCGGTGAAATGGGAAAGTGACATCCATCCAAGGCTCCGACACCTTGGCGGAAACCGGTGACGGCCTCAAATTCCTGGATGTTTCTAGCCATTTCCTCTGCGGTCATCATCTTGATCCACTCGCTTTCGAGTACAGTGACAACAGCCCCGCAAAACTGCCTGTATAAGGTGTTGCCTGTTGAGCGTCCAACGCCGAAGAGGTTGGCCACAGTTCTATCTTCAGCCGATGAGCACAGCTTGTACAGGACAATGGCGACTCGCTTCTCTGGAGTGATCGTTTCACGCATGCTGGCGCACTGTCTTTTGAGCCCACTGCGCAAGCTCTCCACAATGAAATGAAAAGTGGACAGGTACACTCAAAATGATTGAAGTTCTGCTCACCGACGTGAGGTACAGTTTCTTCGAACCACCTCTCGTTTCGTCTGAAAGCCCAGACCGATCGATCGTAGACCTTTTCAGACAGCTCCAGTGCGCACAGCAAGGAATTGCTGTATAGCAGTTGCTGCTTGATACTCTCCTTGGCGGCTTTTGCAGCATCTGCCTCGCTTTTTCTTCCGTACGGTCGCCCATAACATGTCGAGAGCACCGAAAAACAAATATGGTAAATAAAAGCTTAGTGGTGCCAGACGGACTTGTACACGTCACTAGTTATGCGAATGCTTCCTTAACTAGTGCAACAAACATTCACATGGGGTTTCTTCATCTTTTATTCCTAAATTTATTTGAGCAAACGAGCAATGCAACAAGTCTTTAATTTGTATATCGAGATACGCCGTTTTATTTTTATTGCTTCTCTTTTAAATGCTAGCGCCACGCTTTCGGTAGCGTCTTCGAAAGAAAACACTAAAAGGACATCGTTGGTGCCGTGTGTCTGTGCCGCAACGCTTCTTGGTTAAAAGGGTTTTCAACTTCGTAAAAGACCGCTTAGACGTAAAAGACCGTAAAAGACTTTTTGCATGCCCGTGTGACACAGGTATAAGTTGCTGTCACTGATTAGTGCCTGTGCCCTACTGTGGTGTCGCATGGTCATTTTTGGAGGGTGAGAACACTTGTATTTCAAATGTTTCAGAATCGGCATGTGGAATGCTTATTGAAACAGTGAAAATTGCAACCCGGCACAATCACAACTGCTTTAAACGGGTGGACACCAAGATGTCTGGCTGGTGCATTCTCTGTTTCAAACAATTAATATTGCTACAGGACAAAACACAAATTTTAATATTCATGTATACTTAGTAAATAAATTTATATTGCAGTTATTTATGGAAATAATTTTCGGTTTTGGTTTCTGGGCACCCACCTGGACAGCAGTGTCACTTGCTTAGGACTTCGGTGATGGTATACTTGCATACAGTGGCCTCCGGATGGCCTTAAAATTTGGCGTCTCAACCACTTTAGCAAGTGAGTTCGTTCACCCGCAGCAGCCACCACCCTCAGTATAAGTTGAACCATAATTATGCTACACATTGTGGCTGCTGCAGCTTTCACGATCCTTAGCATAAGCATGGTCAAAGCCTGTGTGAGAGCCTTCAGTATTACGATGGGACAAAACGTTGACTATTTCTTTTTGTTCAACTATAGTTGGCTTTCCCAGCCGATGGGCTTTGCAGGGAGGCTTCCGTTTTGTGGAACAGAATCTTTGGTGCTTTTCTATTTTCTTTTTGTTTGCAGATTGTGGAGTGGCTGCTTAGGTGTCCCTCACATGCGAGTAAATGGTATCTGCTTTTACAGGAATGTCTGAAAGCTTTGGCTTCAGCCAGTACGAAGTGGTCCTGCGCTGTAAGTTGCTGCAGATACTCGAGGAACATGTTGGTCATTGTAACACAGTCATTAGTCGCAGAAGTCACCTTTCTCTTGTTCTTCAAGTTTTCCAGCGCACAGAGTGAAGTTCCACCTTTTTGTTCAATGTGGCCTTTATCCTCCTGTTAATGATAAAATAAATGTACTTGTATTATGGCAGTTTTAGTTTGAAACAAAAAGCTGTATATATAGCAGCCTTCGGTTCAGTTTTTTCAGAATCCCGCAAGGTGGAACTGTCATGACGAAAGGACATATTGGCATCTTTTTGTTTTTAGCATAAAGCTACACAGAAATGCATATCGATCCTCAGAAAAGAAAGCTTGACTGTTTGGTGTTGAAACCTGGGATCCGCCTGCGCATCACAGTCGCTCTATCAATCCACCTTTTGCGGCACATTGTGGCATCCCCGCCTAGTCACCACAGGTAACGGTCTGGCAGGTGCGTGCCTCTCCAGTCTGGCCGTGGGAAGATTGCCACTGCATCGTCTGCTCACGGACTTGTGGTATGACAGGCAGGGTATGTGACACAACGTTAGAATTATTTTAACATAGTAGTGTTCACAAGTCTTTTTTAACTGTGTTTTTTGCCTTCTCTCTTCAAGTTGCGTTTGTAACACTGGTGAAGGCAGAAATAAAAATGAAATAGGCACGCAGGGCACATTGCAGAAACAAGATTTCTGCAGCAAGGCTATCATATGCAACAGCAGAAGAAAAAAAATGAGTGCTGTAAAACCATTTTTCTTCATGAGCATTCTTTTCCCATAGAAGAGAATACCTGTGGCACAAAAAGCGCTCAGTCAGAGGATTCATTCCACACCATTTCATTCGCTGCGCACCAGTTTAGGTTATTCTGCACTGTCTTGTTTCCTTTGTTACTTTTGCTTTCCTGAAGCTGCAATGACAGCATCCTGCTGTCCTACACCATAGGGATAGTACATGTTTGCTAAACACACAAAGAACTTGCACAGTTCTTGCTCTGCGTACTCTTACTTTGCTATGGCCCTTCGCAATTTGTTTCCTTAATGTTGTTGTAAACACAAGGGTTTTCCTACACATATGGCAAATGGGTGCACATACGTCAGCTGATGAAACATAGAAAAGAATGAAGGACAAGACAGCTATTTTGCAGGAACGGAAGCATAGATACGTGTGTGCACGTGTGCGGTCACGTACTCTGTGAGGCTGTCCAGGGCAGGGATGTGTGGCCGTGCCGGGAACAGGAGGTGCTCCAGAGTGGAGCAGGGGAGGCCGTACCTTCGGTATGCAGATGTGAGCTGTGCCCGCTCCTGGTGTAGGGCAGGGCAGGTGCACAGGAGATGTTCCAGCGTCTCGGGATTACCGCATCTCCCGCACGCAGGTGAAGGTATGCTGCCCTTCGAGTGCAGTCGTGCCGCGGTCCACACTGATCCTGTCCGGAGGCGCAGCAGTGTGGAGCGGTCACGTCGGCTGAGGCCGCTTTCCGGGAGCGGCTTGGGCGGGTGGCCGTTTGCCACTCTTGTATCCGGGTGGTTGGCAGTCAGGAACTTCTTCAGTTGTTGTCTGGAGTAGTCCGACTGCGCCACAGCACGGGTGAGCGGGACGGCAGGCTGGGAGTGCGCTGCTTTGGCGAGGGCGTCCACCTCCTCATTGCCCCTGATCCCCACATGGGATGGGACCCAGTGGAAGGAGATGGACACCCCTTTGGCAGCGAGGGCGGCACATTTCGCCCTCAGTAGCGCGGCCGAGACCCTTCGGCCTCTGTTCGGCGAGGATCTGCTGCGCTGGTCTGGAGTCACAGAGGATGGCCACCGGTGACTGTGGTGGCAAGTCTGTGACCAGATCCGCTGCCAGATTGAGGCCGGCCAGTTCCGCCGCAGTGGAGCTCGCCTTGAAAGGCAAACGGCATTGCCTGCAGTGCCCCGTCTCTGGTACAAGGCAGGCCGCTGCTGCAGAGCCGTTCTGCAGGACGGAGCCGTCTGTGTAGATGAGTAGCCGGCCCCTCAGCTCGTCTTTCAGCTTGCCTGCTGCGGCCTGCTGGAGCGCCGCACTGGGGGTCCGGCGCTTGTGACAGGTGGACCTCTGGGGGCGACTCGTGGGGTGGCGGGATGGGCACCGGGACCGGCCTTGCGTCGATGACATCCTCGTACAGGAGGCAGAGGCTGCCCATGCGAGACTGGGGCTGGAGGCGCAGGCAATCCAGCAAGGCCGCCCCGTCAGGGGCTCGGTGGAGCCTGTCGATGTGTCCCAGGGCGCGGTGCAGCATCTGTTGCATCAGCGGCCGTTCACCGGCCTCCGCCAACGTAGCCGCCACTGGGGAGTCTCTGGGGAGTCCCAGGATGGCGCGGACCGCCTTTCAGTGGAGCCCCTCTAGCTGTCTTTGCCGCGCTGGTGTGAGTTTCACCAGCGGCAGTGCGTAGAGGAGGGTGGACGAGGCAGCTGCCTGGTTGAGTCGCAGAGCCCAACGGACAGTGCAGCCCCTTCCATGCTGTTCCAGTCTGCTGATGGCTCCCTGTACTCGGCGGACCATGGCGGTGATGGTCTTGGCAGCAGGGATCCAGGTTAGCCTGTGGTCGATCACAAGCCCCAGGTATGTGATCGCCCGCCGCCAGGGGATGGGGGTGCCATCGATCCGCAGCTTGCGGATGTAGCGCCGCGCCGGGGCCAGGGGGTGGATAAGCATTGCCTCAGTCTTCCCGGGGGATGCCGCGAGGCCAATGCCGTTCAGGAATGTGAGGGCTGCCGTCAGTGCCCTCTGCAAGGCACCTCTGATGGATGCCAGGCATTGTCTCGGGCCCCGTGTCCAGAGGGCCACATCGTCCGCATATATTGTGCAGCGGACTGGGAAGCGGGTCTCGACCGGGAGAGCCGCTGCTAGCCCCGCCAAGGCGATGTTGAAGAGCAAGGGGCTCAGCACCGATCCTTGGGGGACCCCGGACACGATCGGCTCGCGGCTCGCTCAGCACCTGGCCGACTCGTACCCTGAGCGATCGGCCGCTGAGGAAGGCCGTGATGAAGCCCCGGAGGCGGCCGGATACACCCAGGTGGTCGAGGCCCATCTCGATGGCAGTATGGGGCAGCTGGTCGAAGGCGCTCTGGACGTCCAGAAGCAGCAGCATTGCGACGTCCCCTGTGGCCTTGGCATCCTCGAGGGAGGCCACCACATCGGAGATGGAGTCCGTGGTGCAGCAGTGGTGGCGGAAGCCTGTCTGCTGCTCAGCAAAGAAATGTAGCTGAGCAGCGATCCATTCCAGGCGCACCAGAGCCACTCTCTCCAGCACCTTGCAGACTGCAGAGGTGAGGGAGACAGGCCTATATGACGAGACCGAAGTGGCAGGTCGACGGGGCTTTAGAATGGGAACCACCATCGCTGTCAGCCAGTCTTCAGGCAGGACCCCACTGCTCCAGACGTTGTTGTAGAACTCCAGGAGTCATTCTCGCTGCGGTGCGTCAAGGTTTCGCAGCATTTGGCACGTTATGCCGTCGGCTCCTGGAGCACTACGCAGACGTGTGTGGGCCAGCGCTGCCTCCAGCTCGTGCATGTGAATGGGCTCGGTGCACAGTTTGTCAATGAGCACGGCTGTTGTCCCGGTGCAGTGGGCTCCCCGGAGGGCAGGCTGCTGTCCCAGCGTTCGGGTTGGCGCCCCTGGCTGTTGGGGTCGCTCGGTAAAACGGTCGGCCAGCCGTTCCGCCAGGGCACGGACGGTGATTACCAGGGCGACCGCCGCCGAGAGAACCTGGTGCAGAGCTTGTGGTGTGGCCAGCAGGGATCTCGGGAGGCGCCAGGCCCGGGCCCCGTCCGCGTTGCGGCTGATGGCAGAGCACACTCCTTGCCAGCTCTCCCGTCGCCTGCGTCGGGCATGGCGGCGGCACACAGCGTCCAGTCGGTGGAAGGCAGTCCACGCCTCCGCCAGCAACGTGCGCATCGCCTGGCGCTCACGCCTGCGCCTCTCCGCTCGCAGCCGTAGATGCTGCATGTCAGGGACCGGTTTACCCTCCTGGATCGTGGACTGCACGGTGGCCGCGTTGGCGCTGTCGGCGATCAGCCTGATGAAGTCGCCGTCGTCCGCAGACCTCCGGCACAGCTCTCGGAAAGCCACCCAGTTGACGGTGCAGCACACCCTGCTCCTGGGGGCCCTGCCATGGAACGGTGACAGGAGGAGGGGAAGGTGGTCTGATCCCCAGGTGTCTGGCAGTGGTTTCCAGCTGTACCGGCAGTCCTCGGTGACCAAGCTCAGGTCGATCGCCGTCTGCGTTGCTCTGGTGCCCCTTCGGATGAAGGTTGGAGCACCAGAGTTCAGCAGCCGCAGTCCGAGCTGGTGGATGGCGTCCAGGAGGTCTCTCCCACGGGGGTCGCAGCGTCGTCCTCCCCAGGCCGTGTGATGCGCATTGAAATCGCCACACAGGAGGACGTCCCTGCCCAAGCACTGCACCAGTCCCAGCAGGCTGGAAGGGTCCCAGGGTTGGCCAGGTCGCACGTATACGCTGGCCACGGTAGTGTCGGCCCCGCCCGTGCGGACTCTCACCGCACAGCATTCCAGGGCTCCTCCCACCAGGTCTGAGACGTCCACCTCCGCCTGGGCCAGCTCCCTCCTGACGTAAACAGCACACCTGGGGGGGCAGCTTGCAGGTGGCTTGTATCAAGGCAGGGGGCTTCTTGGCAGGACTCCAGGGCACAGGCGGTTCTGCTGCCGTACCCGGCATACCCTGGTAGTCGGAGGTGTTCTGGGTTGGCATATACCTCCTGCAGAGCTAGCACGTCGTACTCGCTCTGCTGGAGGTGGAGGGCGAAGTCTGCTTGCCGCCGCCGCAACGAGTTGACGTTCCACTGGAGAACACTCGGGCGGCGGGGTGCGGCTGGCGTGGTGGTGGGACTAGCCATGATGTCTGGCTAGAGGATGCGCGCCACTTGCCTGGAGGAAAATGGCGCGCAGTTGATTTTCGGCGGGCAGTAACTCGCCAGCCAGTCGCAGCAGGAGCCTGAGGTGGGTTTTCTCCTGGTCCCCGGGCTGCTGTGGGGGGGCTCTTTGATTGGGGGGAGGTTTTGTTGCCCCCTTCTGCACCGGTCGAGCTGCCAGCGCGTAGCTCAGGCCTCCTGGGCGACCTGCTGGAGGTGGTACCGGAGGAGCAGCAGGCCGCTGCTGCAGTGCCCCCATGGCCTCCCTGTGAGGGACGAAGGTGGGGGCAGTGAGTGGCCTTTATGGTGGCGAGGTGTCGTTCCCTCTGCCACAGCTGGGAGTTTGGCGATGTCGCCGCGTGCGCCTGCCCGCAGTGAATGCATTTCGCCTTCACTGCACAGGGCTCGTCTCCGTGTGGTTCTTTTCCGCAGCGGAGGCATCGCTGCGGTCTGGAGCACGTGGCAGTGACGTGTCCATAGCTGCCACACCTCTGGCACTGCAGCGGACGCGGCCGGCACGCCCGGACCTGGTGGGCCATGCGGAAGAGGCCGTGCAGGTGGCACCGATGCCGCGAAGTCAAGGATCAGCGCCGTGCCCTGGCGCCGCGCAGCAAGCACCGGCACCTCCGACTCCAGGCCAGCCAGGAGTTCCTCCTCGGAGTGGTCTCCCAGGATGCCCTGCAGTATTCCGGAGCTCTTGTTGCGGTCGGCCGGTAGCCGGGCGCCAACCGGACTGCCCGCGAGCTCGGTTATGCCCAGCAGTCGTTCCCTCCACTCGGCCGTCGCTGCATCAGCCGCCACGATGTTCTTCTTCGTGTTGACCCGCACATCCCGTACTCCCGCCAAAGCCGACAGGGCCTTGGCGAGGGAGAGGCGGGCATTACGCGGGAACACTGCGCCGGGTCCCGTCGGGCGGAAGAGCACCGTCAGCTGCTGAGCCGCAGCAGTCAACACAGCGGGTGCAGCAGTTACTGCAGTCGGTGGGGAAGCCGTGGGGGTCTCCGTGCCTGCGTTTCTACGGAGTGCAGGAGCAGCCGCGGCTCCTTTACGCTCCCGTCGCCTTTGCGCTTTCGACTGCACCAGCTGGAAGCCAGCCTCATCCATGCTGGGCGCGGGTGGAGCGTCGGTGGGCGGCGGGGCGTCGACGGCAGTTGGGGGGCTCTGCGGTTCCTCTGGGGCGATGGCTGGAACCTTTCTAGAACCATCCTCGTCATCAGAGCTCTCCGACGGCCGCTGACGTTTCCGAGAGGCCGTGGTGTCCATCACCTCCGCCTCTGCGTCTGAGTCGTGTGGTAGCGGCACTGCCGTAGGGTCACAGGAAGGCTCAGGGGTGGCCGGTTCATCCGAGGCTGTTGCCGCGGCTAAGGCAGCAGCGTCGTCCACCTCGGGCGCCGGGATATTGTTGAGGGCCAGCACAACCGGTTCGGGAAGGGCCGGGTTGAACGGACGATTCTCGGTGGCTCGGAGAAGCTCATGTTGACGTTGCACTGCCTCAACACTGGCTATCAGGTGTCGCAACATGCGCGTACACTGCGCACTTGCCGTGCGTCTCCGCGCGGGTGAGCGCACGGTGTCGCGTCGCGGTGGGGGGGACGATGGTGTCGGGAACCCGGATTCAACCATGGCTCACTTACCACACTCGCGCACCACAGATGGGATATGAAGAACGGAGAGAAACGGAAAAGTTTCGACGAAAAAGCCACAGTACTCACAGCCGAAGCTGCCGGGCACGGTGACACACCTCACGGTTCCGTCGGAAGGTGGTGGACGTGCTCTGCAGTCAGAAATGACAGCGTGCGTGACAGCGTGCGTCCACAAACACTCGCGGCACCACACGAAGCACATACGCACACATACACAAAGCACAGTATCCGCCGGATGGCTCACAGGCGCGCGACGAACTCGGAGGCCGTCGCGATCAGGGGCGAGCGCGCGTACTCGTCAGAGCACGAGCACGACACGTCCGCTCGCGGCGGCGGCAGAATCACGACTGAGCGCGGAGAGAGAAAAACGAGGTCGACGGAGCGCGAGCTGCGTGACCTCTCTCGAAGCCGGTCCAGACGAGACTCCGAGTACTGGTGGCCATCACTTTTTCTCGACACGCTAAAGCTGCAACTCTCCCCCACCAGAATCTGGATGTGAAAAGGGGGCTCGCATTATCCGTGTCCGCGAGACGCGGACGAAGCGAATCGGTGATGTGCGGTCACGTGACGCGCCGTCCGGCCCGGCAAATCCGGTTTTCGTCCTTCGTCTGGATGCACCTTAAAGGTTACAAAAGGTAATTTTGACATCCACGCATTTTTTAGCACAAAGCTAAGTGTACTGAACTCTTCCGCTACCTTGTGGGTTTCTGCAGAACTTATTTGCCGTATTAAAATGAGGTATCACATTTCACTATTGCAGTGTCTCTTTCTTTTTTTAGTAAGCAACTACATTAATCATTTTGAACACAGCTTTGTCACATGACCAATTAGCTACAAGGTCCTACGTTTTAAAAAAACATAGTAAATGGCAAGAAGTAGTAATCGGTTCTTCAGCATGTTTCTGCACTGCATATGAAGAACTGTGGCAATGGCTCATACGCTGGCACTGGAAAATGTCTAAAAGCAGAAAGGTCTTTCAGAGGGCAACTCTGGCAATCTCGCAATGTCTAAGTATCTCAATGAAATTTTCAATATATTGTCAGCGTGTCTACCAACCGGGAAATCTCGGGGAATATGATTAGTCTGGAAAATCTCAGGGAAAACTCGGGGAATTTGGGCTTCTCTCAGGGAAAATCAGCTCAAGTACGAAAGTCGCGGTAACGCTGGCTTTAACAATGCACCTTGCGATTGTGTTTAGAGCGCAGCTCGCAGTAACTGAAGCGACGAGTGCCCCCCCCCCTTTGTCATCGCTCTCCGTCGCGCAAATCTGCTTTTTGTATTATTGGCTTGAGTGATGCTATGCGCATGACGGAGTGCACCGCTGCCGGAAATGGCTGGGTGCACGACGACGTTCTTTCTAGGGAACGATGCTGGCTCACGTAAATCCCTAGATCTAGGGATTGGTGCTGGCTGAGCTGTTGTCAACGCTTACGGAATTTATTAAGGCGGTGTGTCCGAGGTTGAGTTCGTAAAGACGTTAATTAACCTGTTACACTGTGGATCATCGTCCGTACCAGAGGTTGAGTTTATTAAGACGGTAATTGAAGTGTTGCACTCTAAAACAGATGTTAAGTTCATGAAGACGGTAATTGGGCTGTTACAACTCAAAAAATCGTCAGTGCCCGAGCTTGAGTAGTGGCTTTCCGTTTGTTTTGCAATATGTCGTATGCGCACAGGTACCGCACGACGATGAGGTCATGTCCCATTGTCATTTCAGCCGTACAGTACAGCCAATTCGCGCAGTTTGCGCTGGCCGTCATAAGCGAGCTGCGACTCTCGCAAAAGACCTAACGCCTTTGGCGTAGCGACATCGGCACGTAGAAAATACAGAATAAACCCAATTCTACATTCTCTTACTAATGTCATTCGATACAGCATATTTAGCACGCCGTAGAATTGCATGTCTTTGTTCGGATTGATTTTGAAAGTAATAACCGCGTGGGAAAGTTTCAACGCACTTTTTTCGGGCTCACATCAAGCAAAAGATTATATTCTGTTGACCACATACTTTGAATCAAATCTGTTATGTCGATCACACATGCAGTGCTCATATACAACCACTAAAATAAGCCACACTGCTTCACAACAAAGCTGCTGAAATTTTGTGCTTTTCAGCAGTACAAATTTTATTATGCCTTTACACTAAAGGCTGCCGTTGCCTGTACAGGGCCTGCAAAACCACAACTTCTTCTTTGTGTCAGCTTGCTTCACTGCAGCACAAGTCCTGCACAGAAAGAGTATAAATGTTACATTGGCCATTTGACATCAGCATATGTAATTCATACCAGTGAAACCATTCCAGGCAGTGGTCACAGCAAATCATTTTAATCTCGCCACTGTCTTGTTCCTTGCAGGCGTAGCACAACCACAGTTCATTTTTTTTCTTGATGGCAACTGAAAGGACAATAGGACACATTTTAGATGGGTTGTGTGGGAAACAGCATTACAATATATTTTCTAGTACAGACAGTACACACTAATTGTATTCTCATAATTACCTGCAGATGTAAGTAGGTGCCAGGCATCATCCGAAAAGTAAGGCCGCAGTTGCCGCATCTGAACTCGATAATCCAAAAGTGCACTTGGCAGGAACTCTGGCCGTACTTCTACATCAGCCTCATTAATGATGTAGCCCTGGTCTAGCACCTTGCCGGAGGTAGCCTCCCCCACACTTCCCGCCAGAAGAACTGAAAGAAGCACCACATTAGTATGCGTTAAGAAGCACTTTATCCAGAGTATTTACTCACGCTTGTGTTGAGCCACCTCAGTCAGCCGCGCAAATGGTGTTGCAGCCATTTCTGACTGTTGCCTTGGCCTTTTACTCTTTTGCACAGCCTTGTGCTTTGGGCGCCCTCTTGGCTTCACAAGTGGAAGTCTGAGCTGTGGTGGTCTTGGGTTTGAAACAGAGGGGCTGAAAGGATCTTGCAGTGTGGAAGGTTCTTGTCTTGGCGTGGAAGGAGGTTGTGGTAGCGGGGAAGGTTCTCGTGGTGCTGTGGAAGGTTCTTTTGGTAGTGGTGAAGGGGTTCATGGTGCTGTGGAAGGTTCTCGTGGTAGTGGTGAAGGGGCTCGTGGTGCTGTGGAAGGTTCTTTTGGTAGTGGTGAAGGGGCTCGTGGTGCTGTTGCAGGTTCTTTTGGTAGTGGTGAAGGGGCTCGTGGTGCTGTTGCAGGTTCTTGTGGTAGCGGTGAAGGGGCTTGTGAAAGCAGAGAGGTGTGAGCTCTGCCGGTTGGCTGGTCAGCTTTAGGTTGCTCAACGTGGCTAGCAGAACCTGAGGACCTTTCGTAAGCCATTCCGCAAAAACATTCTCAAGAACTTCAAGTCGGGCCGCAAAGACCTCATGTGGACAGTCAGCGAGGTAATCTGCTATTGTCTTCAGTGTCCTCATGCATAATTAAATAGCTGGTTTCTGTTCATCTTAATTAAATAGCTGGTTTCTGTTCATCTTATGAAATGCTGGCCCTGGCATGACTAGCAGTTCTGTGCTTTCCTGCAATGTATCGACATTCTCTTCATTGTTGTCAGCAGCCATTACATTGAGGTGATAGCTCTTAAACCACCGTGGTTTGATGAATTTAGACAGGTCAGGCACACCACAGTTTTTTCACAAACAGCCAGAATGTGACGACAAAGAAGCCCCATCCTCGAAAAAGTTGTGCACGTGCATGTGGAAGTTTTCTCTGAAACTACATGCCACGTGCCACAAGAACTTGATACGTTATAAACAGCTGGTTCTAGTTGTCGTATTTCTGGAGGGGCTTTTTTAGCTTTAGCTGCTTCTTTGTAGACTGCGGAGCAAGCATACGGGGTTAACTGCTTGGCACACATGGCTTCAATATTGCTTGGATGCTTCATACGAGTAAAACGTGCATGTTTTCATGAGGCTTGCCCGATGCCTGGCTTCTTGTGAGAGTCCATCTGATAGCCTTACAATGCCCCTTAGTGCCTCGTACAATTTGTCGGACGATGACAAGATCTGCTTGATTTTGGCATTGTGAGACTCCACTCTGTTAGTAGTGTTGTTGCCCGCAGTAAACTCCTTGTCACAGAGATGTCTGGCCCACATGTTTTTTATATTTCCCCAATTTTTTTCAAAGTAGGCGCATGCTTGACTATTCGCATGTAGTAAGAAGTCAGTCTGTGCCTCTTCAAATTTCTGTGAAGTAGGTGCATACACCAGTTCACTGAAGCTGCTGACTAGCCTCTCTTTTTCTTCAGCTGAATGTGTAAACTGTCCGACAGCTGTCCGGAAAGCTTTCATTACGTGAAACTGGCATAGCTGCACAGCAGGTCTTGAAGTGAACGCGCCTCGTATTGCAGATATTTCTGTGAAGTCTTTATCCACAATGACGACATTAGTGCAAGCTGCCTTTGAATTTTCATTGACAAAAGTTTCAAGTAGCTTAGTGACGACGTGCTGTTGTTCGGATGCAACGAAGGCATATGCCACAACATGGCTGGCACCTGCCCCATCTTCAACCATGAATACAAACAAAGGCATCCTGTGCTTGTTAGTTCTATATGTGGCATCTAAGATGAAAACTTCGGGATATCCCTCAAACATCCTGTGCATTTGTCTTGTTTGCACGTATAGAACCTGTAGCTCTTTGTTTTCATCAGTAATTGTGATAACTGTTGCCTTTTCTTTTTCTCGAAGGTCGCGGATCACTTGCATGAGGTTTTCTACATCATCTCCTCTCTTCATGCTAGTTTTCATATTCTGTATGTCCTTCACGATGATTACTTTTCCTGTAAAACAATTGAGACAAAAAAGGTGCAAGGCTTAGTCACAACCACAACGATGTGACTGTATAGTGTTACCTGTGTCTCTCTTGAGTTTCTGTACGATGAGGCTGGGCCGCACGTCGTACCACCTCATGGTCGTTCAGCTTCCTGCACTCCGGATAGGAAGCCAACATGTCGCAAGTCGTCTCGTGATTGTGCTCCAGCACGACACAGGTGACCTCCAGCTCTTGGCTTGCATGTCTGGCAGCAATCACTACTCTCGCCGGGCACTCCATCTTCATCGTTCTAGAAAAAGAAAGAAATCGCGTGGTTTTACCTAGTACACGCACTCCTCTCAAATATGTTATAGTACACGATGCAGCATTGAATAAGGGCCTGCGTTACCTCTGATTTGGGCGCACTCCCGTGCCCCTTGTTCTCTGGGTACCGCCGTGTTTGCATGTGAACGTCGCGTTCGCGAATTTCAATCTTCCTTCCAGCTTTACAGCTCCGGATACCAGATGTGAGTTGACAGCATCCACGGACTTCGATGTCTTCTTAACAAACAGTGCGTTTGTCCGCAGCTGCAACTTGCGCAAAGCACTATAGAAGTCATCGTACGATACAAACCGTGCACCAACCGTTACGTCCATGCTCACACGTGCGTAAACACCCGAGCGCATGTGACCAACTCAACGAACTGCCTTATCTGACCACGAGGAAAGTCGTACTTTCAGCGAAGCTTCGTAGATGGCGCTCGCCAGCGTTACTACTCTCTCCCCATAGATGGCGCCGCATCGTCGTGCACCCAGCCATTTCCGGCAGCGGTGCACTCCGTCGTGCGAATAGCATCACTCTATTGGCTTTGCTTGTTCTATGTAAAGTCCGCTGTATGTGTCTGGACGCGCTACGGCGCACACACAGCCCGTGTGTGCGTCGAGCGTTGTTATATGGTGCGTTTGCTTGCACGCAGTCATTTCCACAAATATTGTAGAAAAGACTGTGTGGAGGTAGAGGACGCGCGGCTACACGAAGCTGCGCGCCCTCTCCATAGGGAGAGGACGCGGCGCTGATTCTACACGCCACGCGGTGACGCGTTGTATCGCGTACGTGTGGTTAGGGCAGTGGGTTATGGCTTTGCTTTCTTGCGGAGATAAACAGAACTTATTTCTAGCTTGGGCGCGTCGTGCGGCTTGCGGCAACGCCGCTGGGCAACACCATTTCGTGGTTTCGATTTCTCAGCGTGATTACAACGGAGGCGCGTGAAACTTGATGTTTATCTTCATCGGCACGGCACCCCTTTGCAGAGGAGGCGGAAGTTGATTTTTCATCTTTATTGGCGTAGGTTTCAGCTTGTTCGACGCTTATGATCCGAGGGTCGCGGGATCGAATCCTGACCGCTGCGGATGCATCTCGATGGAGGCAAAATGTTTGAGGCCCCTGTACTGTGCGATGTCGGAGAACCCCGGGAGGTCAAAGTTTACGGAGTCCTCCACTACGGCCTCTCATAATCATAGCTGGTTTTGTGACGTAAACCCCACAAATCAATCAATTATCGACGCTTACGAGGGATTCTTGCTGTTCTTGATTACTGAGTTTACTAAGCCCAAGGCAGCCACACGCAGAGAAGATACCGTGTGTGTGCGAACACAGCTGGTTGCTCTCCAAGATGAGAACAGAGATGCGTTTTATGTGCGGAGACTGCGATAAGACGTTGTGCGTAGACCCGTTTTTCAAGGAATACATGTTCTAAAATACTGTAACAAATTGCAGTATTTGCTCGATTCTACCGCGCCTTCAATTGTAACGCGCACCAGTTTCCCGCGACAAAAAAAAAAAAGAAAAATGAAGTGAAACAACGATTGTAGTGCACACCCATTTTTCGGGACACAGGAAAAAGGAACACCTTAGCAATCAACCTTCGCGCAATAATAAAACCGAACTCGCATAATAAAAGCACCGCTAACTTTAAACCACTGCAGTAGTTGATCCGCGGCGTATCGAAGACGTTCGGCGCGCCGATTCATAGCTCCTGCGCCTCGATGAAACTTCTGCACGTTGCCGGGCGTAGCCGCGAGCAAGCGGCGGTAACGTAATTTACTCGCAGTGGTGCATTCCTCCGTGCAATCGCAGTTCCTTCACGCCTGCTACCGCGTGCTGCCATGCGTGCTGCGCAGGCTTGCGCAGCTAAGCCTAAGCATGGTCGGAGCGTGATCTCCGAGATTGCATCGCGGCAATCTCGGACGTCAAGCAGCGCGCACGGCTGAGAGGCTCTGCCTCAGCAGGAATATGAGGCAGAAATGCGATTATGAGCCGATTTGCGTAAGGCGATGGAAAACGTCTATTCTCCAGTTACGGCCACCCGCAAACGCTATTGAAAGTTCGCGCCGCTGGGCATCTCGGACTTCGGTTGGCCGCAAAATGGCCAAGTTGGCGCGGCGATTATCATCGGCCTACGCATCATGTGCGTCGTGGCATCGTTGCGTGGGGGACCGGCGGCGACATAGAAACTACAGAAACTCTGCGCGCGAAGGACCGCCGCGCCGCTAGTTCGTTTTTTCGGCAGCCACCGAAGCGCGTAGGAAGCGGCCATTTTCCTACGCGCCTCGGTATGGTAACGTTTTCGTTCGTTCGCACTCGATTGTAAAGCGCACACGATTTTTGGATCCATTTTATCGAAAAAGAAGTGTGCATTAGATTAGAGTAAATATGGTGTAAGTGATGCTGACACCAAAATACAGCTTCTCATTTTCTGACCTTACGCATTTCGTACATTCAAAATCCGCAGTTTTACAAGTTGACAGTCTGGGAAAGCTGATTTCTTTTTGTTTGTTGGTTGTTTCTTTCGTTTTTCTTTATTTGACCCCCAAAGAGCTGAACATCCTTATTTGTGATAACACTGGGTGACATGGTGCCCACCCGAATCGACATGAAAGAAAGTTATGTGCCACTCAGGGAATTTCGCAAAAATACTCGGGGAAGACCTGGAAATCTCTGGGAATTTAGCAATGTCAACTTGGTAGACACCCTGATTGTCCCCTCAGTACTGTAAAAATATGCTGTAAGTTTAAACATTTTTAGTGAATTCACATGCGGAAGACCCTGTGTTTTTGATGCCATTACCTTCAACTGGCGGTCGATCGAAGAGCAAAAGAGTGATGCATCAATTCTCAAATTGTCGCTGTCAAGTTCAGAAAATCTGGTGTAACTCAATGTATCATCAGATGACATCGCTCTTTCATTTTCTGGCACCAGCTTCATACTCATTACCCCGCAGGGGCGTCTGCTTCTGCAGGCGTTTGGTGTGTGGCGACACCACGGACCCGAGCCAATGGGGGGGGGGGGGGTTTCGACCCCCTCCCGCGTGTTGCTGTGCATGGCTTAGCCGTGTCCAGGGAAAAGGGGGATCCTGGGGGTTGAGCCGACGCCGGGTGATTGGACCTTTAAGGCCCCCCGGCAGAGGCAACACCCCTTTGGCCCCCTTCATGTAGACTGCACCCCGGCCGGGACTGACCCGCCTGGGGGAAAGCGGCAGTCGCTTTTTTCTGTCTCTCTTGCATCTTAGTCTTTCTCTCCCACTTTAAATCTTTCCTGTCTTCTCTTCAATTTACTTCCTCGTTTCGTGGCGGCAAGGGTTAACCTTGTGTGGATGGCCAACCTTGTTTCACTGTGGTGGGTGGCTGGCACTGCTGCTGAAGCAAAACCGGCATGCCATGTTGAGCACATCCTTTCTGAAACCTGATCGTAGCCTTAAAAGGGTATGGACTGAAGCAGCAGCAAATGCTTCTGCAAAGAATCCTAAACAGTTCCCCAAATATCGTGTAATTCACAGTGATGTTTCAGATGAAAAGGCAAGAACGATTTCGCCATTTTTGGTAGCAAGAAGCCTGACTGACAAACTAAGGCCAGGATACAAGGCATCTAAGATGGCCAGTGGCGATCTGCTGCTTGAACTTCAAGACATCAAACAGTAGGAAAATCTTCCCAACCTCAATTCATTTGGCAAAATCCTGTCACAATCACCCCACATCGATCCATGAATACCGTTTGTGGTGTCGTTTCAGTCGATCTTCTGAACCTCTGTGACGCAGAACATCTTGACGGCTGGAAGTACAAAACGTGATCAGTGTATAAAGAATAAAAATAAAAAGGGGCAACCATGAAAAGCCAACCAAGCACATAATACTGACATTTCGTTCAAGCGAACTTCCAGAGACTATAGAAACAGGCTGCACCAAACTAAGAATCCGGCCGTACATATCTAACCCTCGTAGATGTGTTAAGTGCCAGAGATACTGCCACAGTTCCTACATTTGTAGAGGACAATCCACCTGTGCCAGGTGTGCCCCGACAGACCCAATCTCTGACAGCTGTGGCGGTGAGCACCCATCATATTCATGGTCTTGCTCCATATGTAAACAAGAGAAAGACATTATTTCATTGAAAGTCAGGGAAGCCATCTCTTTTAAAGAAGCAAGAAAGAGGTGTTCAGCACTCCACGGCACATCATATGCGGATGCGACGTGTCAGGGGGCAGCGTTGCACCGACCCCCGCCACTTGCCCGGCCTTTGCATAGCGAGCCGTCTGCTGTGGCTCCTGCCCCCATGGCAGCTGTAGTTAAATCTACTCCGCCAACTTCTGAACAGAGGCCGGCGACCGTAGGGGCGTCGGGTCTCAAGGCCTCGCCCTGCCAGGCGAGGCCTGAAGCTTACACAACGAGCCTGCATGCGCGGGCGTCCAAGCCTCCCACTAGGCAATGGACACTACATCGGTGCCATCAGTGCCGAAAGAGCGGTGCAGATCTGCTGAATGCAAACAGAAAGAAAACCATAAAATCGGGCACTACCTTCCTACACAGAACACCATATTTTTTGCTAATATGTCGACGCAAATAATGTATTGGAATATCAGGGGCCTCATTCGCAACCTAGACAAGTGAGCTCCTATGCTCCTACCAGCTGAAGGTGTTGTGTGTCCAGGAGACGCTTTTAAACTCAAAGCAGGTGAACTTCCTCAGGCGTTACGCAGTCTGTAGGAAGGACCGTGATGGGGCCTCTGCTTCATCTGGAGGTGTCGCGATAGTGGTGGATAAGTCTGTTCCTTGCCATCATATTGTTCTCCAAACACCCCTCGAGGCGGTTGCAGTCCATGCAATTTTATTTAATAAGTTGGTTTCAATCTGTTCTATTTATATACCGCCTAATTATCAACTGACCAAAGAGGAATTGTACACTATCATTAAGCAACTTCGCGAGCCTTACATTATCGTAGGCGATTTTAATGCCCATATGTTATGGAGAGACTCGCGCTGCGACCGAAGAGGCCGTCTTATAGAAAATTTGCTGGTAACATCGGATGTATGCCTGTTCAACAAAAAGGAAACAACGTATTCCAACGTTTGACACAAGTCGGGTTTGACACAAGTCGGGTTGACACAAGACGTTTGACATACATCAGTTGATCTCGCGATTGACTCCGCAGCCATTTTTCCTATCCTGGAATGGAATGTCATCAGAAGCCCTTTTGGAAGTGACCATTTTCCCATAACATTGAACTTGAAGGAGCAACAAGACTCTTCCTCATGCTCCCCGATGGGAACTAGAATCTGCAGACTGGGAACATTTTAATGAATTTACGTATTGATCACAAGACTTTAACAATGATCTTAACATGGATGCTGCTGTTACATATTTTACCGGTTTTGTTTCAGATGCAGCAGAAAGGTTTATTCATCATGCTTTATTCCTTTACAAATTGCATTACCTATTAAATGGTAAGAAAGTAGCTTAGTGAATACCTAAACCCCCGCAGGGGCGTCTGCGCAAGCAGGCGTTTAGTGTGTAGCAACACCACGGACCCGAGCTAACGGGGGGTTCGGCTCCCTCCCATGCCTAGCCGTGCGTGGCTATGCCGTGTCCGGGGAAAAGAGGATCCTGGGAGTTGAGCCGACGCCGGGTGATTGGACCTTTAAGGCCCCCCGGCAGAGGCAACACACCCCTTTGGCCCCGGCTTCACGTAGACGGCACCCCCGGATTGACCCGCCTGGGGGAAATCGGCAGTCGCCTTTTCCTGTCTCCTTCTCTAGCTACATCTTCGTCTGTCTCTCACTTTTTTCTTTCCTGTCTTCTCCTCTCTTCATTTTACTTCCATTTTCCTGGCGGCAAGGGTTAACCTTGTGTGGTTATCCTACCTTGGGTCAACCATATACGGTTATAGCGGCCATGTACAGCTGGCGTTCGCGTTTCCTTTGCGTCTTGCGGCGTCCCCTTGTTGGGCACCACGGTGGACGGATGGCATGGCCGCACAGAAGTTACACTTACAAGGCTAAGGGTGTAATAGAGTGTAAATAGAGTGTAAAGAGTTAGACACGCTCAGAAAACAACACTTCCCATTAGCCTACTGACAGCAAATACCATTTCACCCATCAATGTTTGTCGGTAGGGATCCGCTTTTCAAACACCAAGCATTGTTTGCATTTTTTAAAGACGTCCGAACCTTTCATGTCATATACCCAGGCAATCCGTAGCGCGACCTCTGAAGAGAGGTCGCTGCTGCGGTGGATACATCAAAGAATGCACCTGCCTCACGGCCCTTGGGCCCAAGGGCGTGGATAAAGCACTGGTGCTATTGCCATATATATTCACCATAGTTTTATTATCGCGACCACTCGCCATTCTTTATCACTCTACACACTTCAAGTCACTGTCATAATCTTAGGCTGCGGAATTTTAAGGCCCTTATACAGGCACTTATCCTAATCATGGTCCACATCTCTTGACTCACTACCTGGCGCTCTTTGGCCATCAAATGGCCCTTGCGCCAATTAACACCGCTCATCATCATCATCTTCATTAGTGAATACCTGAACCTCGCAAAGCAGTGCGCAGTATAAACTGCATCTTCCAACATACATGACGTAATGTTGGGCGCTCCACAAACGTTTGTGTTAGAACCACTTTTAAATTGTCCTCTACAATAATGATTTATTTATTTATTTTTACATACTGCAGCCCAATTTGGGCTATCGCAGGAGTGGGTTTTTTTATACATGAGCACACACAAGAATACAACTCTGAACAACAAACAAGAATAGAACTCTTAATAAACAAATTCCAAATCAATGCATTAATGAAAAAAATTACAATTCAAACAAATCGCGAATCAATACATTCATGCAAGAAATCTTCTAAAGGCAATGATCTAGTTGACCCAGGTAATACATTCCATATTTCTATAGTGTGCGGGAAAAAGCTGAATTTAAATAGGTTAGTACGTGGATGGAATGGTGTCAGGTTGAGCTTGTGGCTATTCCTTGTGGGTTTCAGTTTATCAGGAGACAGATATTCGTTAGTTAATGCGTAGCGTGGAGTATTAACAAGAATATGCAGCAACTTTAGGCATTCGAGATCGCGTTGCTCAGACAAGGTTTGCAGATCTAGCGTAGCAAGTTGAGAGGAGGGTGAGAAATTCCAGTCGTACCGGCGGAAAATGAAACGGATGGCTTTCTTCTGAACGGATTCTAGTGTGCTGATGTCCGATTTTTTATGAGGGTTCCATACGGGGCAGGCATATTCAAGGATGGGACGGATGAGCGATTTATACGTTAGCAACTTTGTTTCGCGTGGAGCATCTTTTAATGTACGATTTAGGTAGCCCAGTTTCTTTAAAGCTTTATTGCAAGTGTATTCGATTTGTTTAGACCAAGACATATTAGGTGTGAAGATGAGGCCTAGGTATTTATATTCGGACACACGTGAAAGAGAGTAGCCATTGAAAGAGTAATCAAACAATGAAACGGAGCTGCGTTTACAGAAGGAAAGAGCAACTGTTTTAGTAAAGTTTATGTTCATTTGCCATGTGTCACACCATCTGCAAAATTGTGCAAAACAATCATTAAGTAAATTGTGGTCATCATTGGCATTAATTACATTATATAAGACACAATCATCAGCGTAAAGGCGGATTTTCGCAGGCACATAATTGGGTAAATCATTTATGTACAATAAGAACAAAAGTGGTCCCAGGACTGAACCCTGGGGGACTCCGGATGATACATTCACAACAGACGAGTTTGAAGAATTAAAAGAAACGAACTGAGAACGGTTGTTTAAAAAGCTAGCAATCCAGTCAACTAAGGAATAATTGTTAAGAACAGCGTGAAGTTTGTGCAGAAGTTTAGAATGTGTAACAGTGTCGAATGCTTTTGAAAAGTCAATGAAAATTGCATCAATTTGGTAACCAGAGTCTAGAGCATGCGAAATGTCGTGAGAAAATTCTACAAGCTGGGTTGTTGTACTAAAACCTTGGCGAAAACCATGCTGGGCATTACTTAGGATGTTATTATTTTCAAGAAACCCCATGATATGCTTAAAGATTATGTGTTCTAAAAGTTTACATGATTGAGACGTTAATGAAATCGGGCGATAGTTTAATGGTGACTGCTTGCTGCCAGATTTATGCATAGGAAGAATTTTCGCTAACTTCCAAGCTGAAGGAACAGTTGAGGTGCATAAGGACTTTTGAAAAATTACGGTCAAGTAGCGGCTGGTCCACTCACAATATCTAACAAGAAAAATATTAGGAATGCCATCAGGACCAAGAGATTTCTTATTTCCCAAGTGCAAAATTAGGTTCGTAACACCGTCGAGAGATACGGAAATATCACTGACTGACTTATTTGAACCATGGTGAAAGCTAGGGATATCTAAGTTGTCAGTTGTGAATACAGATTGGAAGTATTCATTGAACGCGTTGGAAATGGTTGAGGGGTCACTACAGGGAACGTTATTTATAACAACTGTATTTGTGGCAGTTGAGGTGGGTAAAATAGAAGCCCAAAATTTTTTAGGGTTGCTTTTCATTAAATCTTGCAATGTAACTTTGAAATAGAAGTCTTTCGAGGAATTAATTTTGATCCGAAGTTCTTCTTGGGCGAGGTTAAATTCCTGTATTTTAAGAGGGTCACCATTTCTTTTTAAACGCCTCAGTCTAGCAACACGACGCGATAGGTGAAGTATATCACGCGATATCCAGGGAAGGTGGGAGTTTTTCTTTTTCGTTTTTAATGGGACAAAGCGCTCAATACAAGTTGCCACAGTCTTTTCAAAAGAAGCCACCAAGGAATTCACATCATTACATTCGCTTAGGCATTCGAAATCATCAAAAGAGTCTGACAAAAAGTCAAAAACAGACGCGTCGTCGGCTCGTGAAAAATCGGGAAATGTAGAATAAACAAAGTGGTTGGTACGAACAGGAACAGAAATTGATACCAGAACGGCCTTGTGGTCTGAAATACCTTCAACAACTTCGCATTCATAACCGTTGTCTAAGAGGAAAGGACGAACAAAAACTAAATCTAAAACTGCATCACCTCGTGTGTTAGTTTCAACAATCTGTTTTAAACAAAAATAGAGTGAGAAGTCTAACAGAACTTTGCTGATTTCTACATCATAGCCTGTGAGCGATAGAGATGGCCACAAAATACCTGGAGTGTTGAAATCACCCAGGCATATCAAGCTGGACGTAGATAAGAAGCGCTCGTGCATGAAAGTTGTTAAAGCGAGCAGCTGATCTATGTTAGATGATGGCGAGAGGTAGATTACACCAAAAACTATGGAAATGCTTCCAAAAAATACCTTGCACCAAACAGATTCGGTATCAGGTGGACTGGGTATAACTGAAAATTTAAGATCAGACCGTAAAAATAGTGCAACACCCCCTCCCCTGCCATGACGTCTGTCAGTTCTGACGACTGTGAAACCTGGGGGTGTTACTTCGCTATCGTATATTTGATCATTTAACCAAGTTTCTGTTACGCCAGCTATGTGCGGTGAATGGGCCGTGATAAGTGAAAGAAAATTTGGAAACTTGTTGACTAAGCTTCTGGCATTAACATTTAAGATGCGCAAGGGCTCGCCAGGATCATTCCCGAGGCGTCAAGGAACATTAGTGGGGACTTTAGAAGAAGCTTTTGCTGGGCGAGAATGAATCCTAATGAGGGCGTTAGTGTCATCGTTCCAGTTGTACCTAACTTGATCTACAAACACATGATCAAAACTTAAGCGTACAATGGAGCCGTTATCCCGAAAGGGTTGTGTTGCTTCCCATAACCTCTTTCTGATTGTTCGTACGCGCGATGAATAGTCTTCGGAAATGCGAAAGTTAGACCCTTTAAGTTTGTAGCCGTTTTTAAGGACAGTTGTTTTTTCGCGATAGTCGAGCAGCTTTATGATAATGGGACGCGGTCGATCGGCTTGCCTACGTCCAATCCTATGACACCTTTCGATATTAGGGCAATCAATTTGCAGATTTCCTTTGAACCATTCGGAAAGGTTAGACAGAAGAAGGTCAGGGGATTCATCTGGTGTCTCAGCGAGGCCATGCAGCAGCAAGTTATTGCGACGAGATCGGTTCTCTAGGTCATCATTCCGCATAGCGAGTTGATTGATTTTGATTTGTAGCTGCTGAATATCCCTGTTCACTTTGTTGCCGACAGCTGTAGAAGGCGTGACGGGAAGAGATTCTAATGCGGAGACGCGAGTCTCCAAAGCATCAAACCTAGAATTGACAACTTCATGATACTTCTTCATATCAGCTATATCTTGCGATATACGTTGCTGACCCTTAATTAATTCGGTAAGCATTTGAGTCACTGAAGACAAGTCAGCATCCGCAGCATCAAAATCACTCGTCTCATCGACAGAGGACGAACCACGTAAACGAGTGTTAGCCTTGTTTAACTTAGGAGGCCCCGGGTTCAATTCTACATCACCGCACAAGAGAAGCCTGCTAACGCAGACAATAAGGTCAGAACATAATGATAGAATATCAGAGGTACATGTGAAACTGTGTGGGCGAGACAACAGCAGCAGGAAGCGATTATCTGAACGAATGCACTTGGCATTCTTAAAGTAACATACCTGCGTAAAAAGCAGAAAACGGTTCAGCATTCTGCCAGCGCTGCTGTGAACTCGCCCACTGAAGAAGGCAGGCGTCGACGACGTCCTTTTATGCCTTGCCGACGATGTCACCGAGCCAGGCTGGTCGACGATTGAAGGAACCAGGATGTCGTCATCATAGATGATGGCACGTAGAACACCAGCCGACGAGGCAACGAACAGGCCAGAACTATCTCTAGCGAGGTAGATAGGGCCGTCCACGCCACCAGGACTAGAGTTGCGCACGTGGCGAAACTCGGTCGAAGAACGGTGGTTCACGATATTGCTTTCCGGGCGAAGAAATGGGGACGAGTCGGTGACAGGATCGGCGAGCCAGGCCAAACACTGCGTAAAAAGCAGAAAACGGTTCAGCATTCTGCCAGCGCTGCTGTGAACTCGCCCACTCTGTATTAATAGACGTTACATCATATGTGCAATCAGTCTGTGGCAGTTGTGAATGCATGTAAAATATGTGCATATTTTTTTCAGTTTGCCACATGACCTCTGTACCGTATGAAAGTGGTGTGACAACTGAAAAACCTAATTGAACTTGCACAAAACTATTCATATATGCTTTTAACAAAAAGGCACTTCAACCAAATAACTACATTATAACTGGGAACTTTCTGCAAGCTGTTACTAAATACAAATATATAGGAGTGATCAGAAGGTATGCACTGTGATGGCATTGCAATGAAGATGTCATAGCTGAGAAAGCACATATATAAATCGGCTTTAATGGCTTTTCACTAATTTCAAAGGAGATACTTAGCAGCCCAATATGCATCAAGCTGGTATAACTGAGAAGGAGGCATAACTAACCTCAAGCAGGTAATGGAATGAAATTCTTTAAAGAAACAACAAGGAAAGTCGACAATATATCTGAGCTGAAAATTCAATATAAGTAAATTTTACCCCATTAATTTTAGCATGCTGATAATGAATCAAAAGTGCCATCTTCCTTTCACCATCTTCGTTTCACAATACTGCGTGTAGGCCAAGCCTGGCCCTTGCGCCATAAAACAACATATATCATCAATACTGCGTGTAGTTGGAAATAATCTCTCATAGCTGGCAATATTAAGCCGAGCCCAGATGCAACAACATATATCTGCTGTAGCAATGAACAGGTGTGGCATCATCATATCTCCTACTTGTCCCACAGTAAAATATCTCCTTACTACAATTTTTATTCCCATGTTAATAGCGATAATAATTACAACCAGCTGCTGTGAGCTAGTTTAAAGAAAAGGGAAGAAAAAGATGTCTAATTCTGATTAGCATCCGTGGCAGATCGAATGCCAGGCACATTTTCTTTTTGACGTGAGACCTTTCCACCTCTCTAGATGAATAAACTGCACTCATGCTTATTGATACAAACAAAAGAGGTAAGCCTTCCAGTACTCATTACTACTTGACCACATGGAGCAACTATAGATGCGCTTGAGAAGATTGTCCGTCAGCTTTGTGTGAAGCGAAGCGGACCAACTGACTTTTCCTGAACTAGTGAAAAATGACCTTCAAGAATAAGATGTTATAATTTTAATCTCAGCAAACACAGAACAATACATTTGTTATAACAGTGACATTTCCTTGGCACTTGAATAGTATAAGTGGGCTCGAGCATATTATAGACAATGAATCATCATCATCAGCCTATCTTATATCAACTGCAGGATGAAGGCCTCTCCCAATGCTCTCCATTGTTTCCTGTCCTATGCGAGCTGGATTTGGCGTGCTAAGAGTATAGGCGATTTTCAGAAACTATGATCTTTTGTATTTTGGTTTGTGCATCTGCCATTGACTTTTGCCCCTTTTTTGCTGTGCATTGTTACCTATCCCCATTTGTAATGCCGGAAAAAGTGCCTTAGCTAAATAATGTATCCCTAGCCAGCACAGGCCTGTCAACACACTACAGCAAATATAATAAACACCTTGATGGCTGTGACTTGTTGCATTTCATTATTATAACGGAAAAAAGAGATCACTTGAAGATGCCAAAATTCGCAATACGTAATACTATGCAATACTACACGCGAAACTGCAGTGTGCAAGTTTTGGATAAGCCCCACCATGTTTCTGCCACGGTCAAGTCATTGGAGAGTAAAATAACTCCCTTGTGTGTGCCATGGCAAATGGGCTCGTTGAGAAATTTAACGGGACCCTGAAGAGCATGTTGAAGAGGATGTGCCAGGAAAAACCACGATCCTGGGACAAGTACTTCGTTCCACTTTTAGGTGCTGCAAGCGAGCCTAGGCTTCTCGCCTAGGCTCGCTCATTTCAGCTCATTTTTCAGCTCGTTTGTGGTCGCCACGTACGAGGACGCCTGACGGTGCTGAAAGCGCTCTGGAGCAAGGAGGACATTGAGAATGAAACTCGAACCACATAAACTTATCTACCTTATAGTGAGGAATATAGGTCGAGATTTTTTCCAAAAAATGTCACTAAAGATTCGCCCCTCAAGCTATATACCGGCCCGTGGCACAAATCGACTGATTGTCTGGCAACAGGGAGCGTCTCATGCTTCTTGGGCATCAGCATCGACATCGCCTCCATAGACCAACGCCCGACGCCATTTTTCTTGTTCAGCGTGTTCCTAGCGAGTAGCGACCTTGCTCTGCGGCCAGCTGCTGTAGCAGCGAACAGGTGCGGCATCATCATATCTCCTACTTGTCCCACAGTAAAATATCTCCTTACTACAATTTTTATTCCCATGTTAATAGCGATAATAATTACAACCAGCTGCTGTGAGCTAGTTTAAAGAAAAGGGAAGAAAAAGATGTCTAATTCTGATTAGCATCCGTGGCAGATCGAATGCCAGGCACATTTTCTTTTTGACGCGAGACCTTTCCACCTCTCTAGATGAATAAACTGCACTCATGCTTATTGATACAAACAAAAGAGGTAAGCCTTCCAGTACTCATTACTACTTGACCACATGGAGCAACTATAGATGCGCTTGAGAAGATTGTCCGTCAGCTTTGTGTGAAGCAAGCGAAGCGGACCGACTGACTTTTCCTGAACTAGTGAAAAATGACCTTCAAGAATAAGATGTTATAATTTTAATCTCAGCAAACACAGTTAGAACAATACATTTGTTATAACAGTGACATTTCCTTGGCACTTGAATAGTATAAGTGGGCTCGAGCATATTATAGACAATGAATCATCATCATCAGCCTATCTTATATCAACTGCAGGATGAAGGCCTCTCCCAATGCTCTCCATTGTTTCCTGTCCTATGCGAGCTGATTTGGCGTGCTAAGAGTATAGGCGATTTTCAGAAACTATGATCTTTTGTATTTTGGTTTGTGCATCTGCCATTGACTTTTGCCCCTTTTTTGCTGTGCATTGTTACCTATCCCCATTTGTAATGCCGGAAAAAGTGCCTTAGCTAAATAATGTATCCCTAGCCAGCACAGGCCTGTCAACACACTACAGCAAATATAATAAACACCTTGATGGCTGTGACTTGTTGCATTTCATTATTATAACGGAAAAAAGAGATCACTTGAAGATGCCAAAATTCGCAATACGTAATACTATGCAATACTACATTTTTATGATAAGGTCCACAGCAGTCTCCCATTTCGGTACAAGTTCACCACTCCCATGCACGACCAGAAGGTAGTGCTCAAACTTCTCGCTAGGCCCCAAGAGTTTTCGTTCACTTGATCTTTCGGCACAGTAGCAGTACCTGTGTCGGACAAAGCACAGCATGTGCAGAGGTCTTGCAAGTATGTAGAGGACTCCCCTTGCGACTAAGAGCGAGTCAATCTCGTAAAATTCTGGGCCTTCCTCTCCTATTCACACCCAAAACACTCCCACACTTGTAGCTGCATCGATCAAGTGTAGCACTTCTAAATTCGTGGGCTGTGATTGGAAGCACTTCTTTGGCACAGGCAGGGAGTGCATTGCAGTTTGCAGGCTTACTTGACGAGGTTTTGAGCTCTTGGTACAGTTGAAAGGTGTGCAGTTGGTAACTCTGTCGCGACTGGTGCCTTTTCGCAAGCGTGTATGTCAGGTTTCTGAAGTTTTTGACACAGACTAGCTGCCAACTTCTTCAGGCTTTCATGTTTTGCTTCAAACTTCATTGACCAGAAATGTCTTAAGAGGACCCACCTCGCGCACAAACCTGGCATAATGGACCATGAAGTACAGCTTAGGGGTTACCGCACGAGACCAGTACCTGATAGTAAGCTCATTCAAAAACATCTGCACAAGCATTTCCAAGTAAATAAGCCGTGCAGATGCCATTTTAGATGCAAATACAGTGTCAATAATTTCCCCGAACTTCAGCAGCAACTCCCAATCCTCATTTTCTTTTGGAATTCTTGCTGCAAAAATAAAAGGCAAAAATACCTTATCATACACCACTTGCTTGAAGCACTTCCTATTAACACAGAGTTGCTGTTCATGAATGCCGTGTTGATCACTGGAGGCTTATTTTTGACGTCATTTGCTCCAAACTTAAATGAAGATACCTCATCAAGGTTCTGCTTGGGCAGTAAGCCATTGGAAAGAAGTGATTTCAGAACATGTCATAGAAGACATTCTACTCCCCATTCCAAAATGTCGTGCATAAGTCAGGTGGTAATTTGTCTGGTTAGATCGAAGTATGGCATCTGTGAAAGGGGCGAGGTCTCATTTGCGCCGTAAAACTTCTTGTTGGCAGGGCTCATGGCAATTGCTTGAAGATGTGACTGGTGGTTGCGTAATGTGCGTGACTGGCACATAATTTCAGAAGTTTTCATTGGCAAATGTTTCACAGATACCATATAGAACCTAGACTCTACCGCGACTAAAGCAACAGGTGAATCCGCCCAATGAATCCGACTTGGTGCTGGGTAACCTGCCTGGTGTCAGAAACCCAAATGAGCCGGATACGAATTGGACACAGAATGCAGTTGAACAGAGGCACAGGGCTGCGCGAAACTGCAGTGTGCAAGTTTTGGATAAGCCCCACCATGTTTCTGCCACGGTCAAGTCATTGGAGAGTAAAATAACTCCCTTGTGTGTGCCATGGCAAATGGGCTCGTTGAGAAATTTAACGGGACCCTGAAGAGCATGTTGAAGAGGATGTGCCAGGAAAAACCATGATCCTGGGACAAGTACTTCGTTCCACTTCTAGGTGCTGCAAGCGAGCCTAGGCTTCTCGCCTTTTCAGCTCATTTATGGTCGCCACGTACAAGGACGCCTTGACGGTGCTGAAAGCGCTGTGGAGCAAGGAGGACATTGACAATGAAACTCGAACCACATATACTTATCTACCCTATAGTGAGGAATATAGGTCGAGATTTTTTCCAAAAAATGTCACTAAAGATTCGCCCCTCAAGCTATATACCGGCCCGTGGCACAAATCGACTGATCGTCTGGCAACAGGGAGCGTCGCATGCTTCTTGGGCATCAGCATCGACATCGCCTCGATAGACCAACGCCCGACGCCATTTTTCTTGTTCAGCGTGTTCCTAGCGAGTAGCGACCTTGCTCTGCGGCCAGCTATGAATACCGGCACGCGGCACCAGTTCACCGCCGCATTTAAAAGAAAAGTTATTGAATTCGCGGAAGCGAATGGCAACATGTCGGTGCAGCGGCAGTTTGGAGTGTCTAAGAAAAGCATCTGGTACTGGCGCAACCAGAAATGCAAACTGTCGGTGTGTAACGTACGGAAGACGTTGTTTCGCGGTCGCCGAGCTGTGCACCCGGATTTCGAGGACAAAGCAGCAGATTTCGTTTGCGAGTACCGTGCCAGGTCCCTGACAGTGAGTGCGGAGCTCATTCGCACAAAAGCCGTCGAGCTCGCCCGTGAAGCCGGTCTGTCGAGGGAAGAATTCAAGGGGTCCATTTATTGGATCTGCTGTTGAGTATTTTACTGTTTTTCTTATTGATGCCGCGTGTGAATGTATCCCTCAAACAAGAGGAGGTTGTACCAAGCGCCGCATTCCATGGTGGAACGAGGAGTGCCGCAATGCGCGTAGGAAGCAGAATAGAGCGTGGAGGCTGCTCCGAGATTCTCCTACGGCTGAAAATCTTGTGAATTTTAAGAAAGTGAAATCTCAAGGCAGGAGGACACGTCGACTGGCAAGAAGAGAGAGCTGGCAAATCTTTTTATCAAGTATTAATTCGTATACAGATGAGGGAAAAGTATGGAGTAGGGTTAACAGAGTAAAAGGACGGCAAATACATTCACTCCCATTAGTAAACACAAACGTAGGAAGCATAGAAGACCAGGCAAACTTCCTTGGCACGCACTTCGAACATATATCGAGTGCATCACGCTACAGTGAATCATTTAAACGATACAAAGATAGAATGGAGGGGCAGAAGCTGGAACGTAAATGTGGGAAACGCGAGGCATAAAATGAACCCTTCAGTTTAGCTGAGCTACAGGTATCTCTAAACTGCTGTAATAAATCTTCACCTGGTGCCGACCGGGTAGTATACACAATGGTAAAGCAGCTATCATCTGAGACAAAGAAAACCCTGCTTTCCCTGTACAATACAGTGTGGTCTTCCGGCGAGATCCCCTCTTCTTGGAAACAGGCCGTAGTAATACCTATCCTAAAGCAGGGTATCCATCCTCTGCTTCCAGTTACCGGCCAATAGCACTTACAAGCTGTCTATGTAAAGTTTTCGAAAAAATGATCAACCACCGTCTAATTCATTTCCTAGAAACAAATTACTTGACCCGCATCAGTGTGGCTTTCGCGAGGGCCGCTCCACAAATGATCATCTGATACGCATTGAAACACAAATCCGCGAAGCTTTTGTACGTAGGCAGTTTTTCCTCTCCGTGTTCTTAGACATGGAGAAAGCATACGATACAACCTGGCGGTTTGGGATAATTAGGGACCTATCACACTTCGGTATAAGAGGTAATATGTTAAACATTATAGAAAGTTACCTTTCTCATCAAACATTCCGCGTTCGTGTAGGCAACGCCTTATCGCGGTCGTTTGTTCAAGAAACAGGACTGCCACAGGGTGGGGTGCTCAGTTGCACTTTGTTCACTGTAAAAATGAACTCCTTGCGTCTGTGTATTCCTCGAAACATTTTATTGTACGTATGTCGATGACATACAATTAGGATTTAGATCATGCAGTCTTGCAATATGCGAGCGACAGATTCAGCTTGACCTGAACAAGTTGGTCAAATGGGCCGACGAAAATGGTTTTAATTTAAACCCGCAGAAGAACAGTTGTGTACTTTTCACTAGGAAAAGAGGTCTGCATCCTGACCCCGACATTGACCTCAAGGGGCAGTCTACCCATAAAATCTGAACAGAAATTCTTAGCTGTAATTCTTGACCAGAAACTTACATTTGTACCTCACATGAGACACTTGAAAATCAAGTGCATGAAAAGTATGAATATTATAAAGGTATTTGTTGTATCGGCTCGGCCGTCAGGAACGCCAACGCCGGCAGGCACAAAGGACCCGCGCGCAGGAGCGGCCGGCCTACGAGGCAAACGCTACCAGCACCCGAGTAGAAAAGCCCTTTATTCAAGGGGAAGCGGGATTAAATAGGAATACACGACACCCCCTGGGGGGAAAAGAACAGAAAACTGAAACGAAAGCGAAACCAACATCACAGTATTGTCACGCACTATGTGGGGTAGCGACACAGCGTCTCTTAAATCTGTATAAAATCCTGGTACGATCGCGCCTAGACTATGAGTCTATAATATATCAGTCTGCTTGTCCAAGTGCTCTTAAAATGTTGGACCCTTTCCATCATCTAGACATTCGTCTTCCACCGGCGCTTTCAGGACAAGCCCTGTGGAAAGCCTGTATGTAGAATCAGACGAGTGGTCGCTTCGCCTGCAGAGAGCATACTCAGCGATAATGTATTTTTTTAGAGTCAACGCAAATAGTGAACATCCCACACATTCGATTATCAATGATCTGTCCAGCTCGCGACTCTTCGGCAATCGCCCTGCTCTAGGTAGGCCTTTTGCGTTGCGAGTGAGAAATGTAGCTGAGGAAATGGGCGTCCAAATCCTTGAACACAATATGACGCCACCCCCTGCACACCTCCCACCGTGGAAGTGGCAGGTTATCCTCACTGACATCTTTTCTACATGTGTAAAAGCATGCCCCGCCTTCACACATTAAAATGCATTTTCTTGAACTACAGCACAAATATGCTTGTCCCGAATTTTATACTGATGCATCCAAGTCTTCTTTTGGCGTTTCATATGCTGCGGTTGGGCTGTCCTTTTTGGAGGCCGACGTGCTCCACCCGCAGACAAGCATATTTACCGCAGAAGCGTATGCGTTGCTATCAGCTGTAACACATATATTTGTCAAAACTTTAAAATCTCTAAAGAGGCACCGAAACCTCGTAATAGTATTGTTATATCATCTCATGTTCTTTGTACGAGTCTGATCAGGTTGTAGTGATTTGTTGGGTGCCAGGACACCGGGAAATAGAGGGCAATGTTATAGCAGACGAACTTGCCACATCGGTCGAGCCCAAAGCTGGCAACGTCTCCATGCCGGTCGCTGCCTCGAATATGAAGCCATATATCCGTAAGTGTCTTCGTACTTACTGGCAGCACATGTGGGATTCCGAGACATCAAATAAACTCCATCTAATTAGGCCATATATAGGAAAGATTCCGCAAGATTAAAAAAACCGGTGCAGCCAAGTCAAATTCTGTCGGCTCTGGATCGGCCATACTTATGGCACACACTCCTACCTGTTGACCGGTTGTGAACCTCCCACGTGCAATAAATTTGGAGTGACACTCGCTGTCCTCCACGTCTTGTTAGAGTGTCCAGAGTTGGAGCCCGAGAGGGGAAAGCACTTTTCTTCAGGATATAAACTGCATATGCCATTTCACCCTGCAATGCTGTTAGGCCCACACCCGCTATTTGAAAACAAGATAGTCCTGAACTTTCTGAAAGATGTCAGTCTATTGCACGTCATAAAGCCAAGGGACCGGTGGAACGGCCTCTTCACTGAGGCTGCTGCTACGGCGGTGATTGTATGCACTCGCCTCCAGGCCCTTGCGCTCAAGGGCTTTTAGGAGACAGTAGTGCTGTCCAAGGATGAGTTTTAGAACACGAGATCTCATTGTATAATAGCATCATCACTGTGAATATCTTATGTCACTGTCATGACTATTTGTTTTAGCAAACGCCGCTACGATTTACACATACACATAGACCACTTCACGCACCACGTACATGATTTTAGCGTATGTATGTATGTATGTAACGAGTTCACAAAACTAGTTCTTTTAGGCCTCTATACAGCCATACCACACCATTCACTGGATACCATTTGTCATCGCCAAGCATACAGTTCATAGTCATGGCCATAGTGCAGTTTAGAAGTTTTTTCTTACCTTGTGCCTGGCGCAGCATAGCCCTAGTCGCTCTTGCGCCACAAAACCCAACATAACTAACTAACCATCCCACCTGTCAATGTCATAATTTTATTCCCTATATTTTTACGCCATTTACAACGATCTGATTTTAGGCCCCTTTACAGCCGTGTAGCATCTTGTCATTGTAACTCACGGGTCACCGCTATCACCACATCACATGAAATGGCGCTCTTTGGCCACACTTGGCCCTTGCGCCAATAAAAACTATATACTACTACTATTGGATCCGCCGCTTCATGCGACGCAAAGGGTTTACCCTTCGACGGTGCACGTCAATCTGCCAGAAGCTGCCGGAGGAGTATGAGGACAAGTTGATAGAGTTTCAACTCTACGTGAATAGCACGGCTACGTGTTAGGCGAGATCGGCAACGCCGACGAAACGCCGGTGTGGTTTGACATGCTGTCGTCCACAACAGTCTGCGAACACGGGGCAAAGAAGGTGAAGCTGCTGTCGACCGGAAGCGAGCATTCGCGCTTCACCGTGATGCTTTCCTGCACGGCCTACGGGAGAAAGTTGCCCCCTGTTCATCACCTTTAAGCGGAAGACGCTGCCGAAGGAGGCCTTCCCGCGGGATGTCGTCGTCCGCGTCAACGCGAAGGGGTACATGGACGAGGCCCTAATGTGTGAGTGGATATCTGCACAGTGTGGAACCGGTGGCCTGGAGCCCTCCTGCAGCGCCGGAACATGCTCGTGTTGGATGGATTTCGCGGGCATTTGACGACATCGGTGAAGGAGGCGCTTCGCGACGGGAAGACCGATCTGGTCGTCATTTCGGGAGGGATGACGTCAACGCTGCAACCGTAGGACGTCGTCCTCAACAAGCCTTTCAAAGACCGTGTGCGTGCTTCATGCAATGAATGGATGGCTGGCGACAACCCACGGATCCCGACAGGCCGGCTGCGCAGGCCACCTCTCGCGATAGTTTGTGCTTGGCTCTCTGAAGCATGCAGGTCTCTGCCTGAAGAAATGGCGGTGCGCGCATTCAAAAAGTGCTGCATCAACAACGCTCTCGACGGCACCGAGGACGACATTTGTGGGAGGCGGCTAGCGAAAAGCAGTCGTCCTCGGAGGAGAGCTCCCACAGTTCGGAGGACTGAATAAAGTGCATCAGTGAACAGTTCTGTGTGCGTGTTCTTTTGTTTTTTTTTGTGCTGGTCAAGGTAGGGGGTAGACCTATATTCCGCCTCGACCTATATATTCCGCATTATACGGTAGTCGATCTTCGGAACCGGCTTGAGGTGACATGTGAACTCGCCTATGATGAGTTGGAGAAATCCCGTGCAAAACAAAAAATTTACTTTGACCGAGAGAGCCGTCCGAGGAAGTTAACCGTCGGTGACAAAGTACTCCTCCTCCTGCCGACAGACTCCAACAAATTGCTGATGCTGTGGAAAGGTCCTCTTGTCGTCGAACGGAAGAATGACGTCGAGTATGTTCTGGCGATAGGTGGGAAACAAAATATCTTCCACATCAACATGTTGAAGAAACATGAGGAACGTCAACGGTGCAACAAGTCTCCGTCACAATTGAACTCCGCCAAGGTATCTCGGAACCGAATGAAGAACCGTCTAGCGGACAAGGTTCACACGAGCTTGTTACCACTACCCGAGTCGGTACGCTGACTTCATCTGATGTAAGGTTAGTGAGTCATTGTTCTGTGGAACAGTGCTTGCAAGACTGTGAATCATTCCGTGAATGATTCTGCTCAATTTCAATCGCCAAAAATAGCAAAACATGTGATAGCTGAAATAAGACGCAATTGCACAAAGTCAGAATTGCTTCATCAGGCTACGGAGCTAGTTATCAAGATTCATGAAAAGATCAACATAGTGTTACCGAAGAGACTCATAACTTGACAACGTAATTACTTCACCCATGTACAATTGTGAACCACTCCATCATGTTGTGACAACTTCAGGCGCAATACAGCACAGACATTTTGTTCACATTTCACGGTGTGCGATATGGCTATGTAGACGCACAATTCAAGCTTTAGTGAGTGTTATAGGACTTCATGGTATTTTTCCGCCTCTTTTGACCACCAGAAAAAAAAGTTGTCAACAACTTTCTTAAACCGGGGGTCGTCACGATAGAGGCGTGAAATTTAAACAGTTGAGTGTTCGCCGTGCGGGGGCGATGACGATGAAGTGTGCTCGTGCGGTGTGTGGTGCGTGCAGTGGTTGGTTTGTGCTGCGCGGCTTAGAAGCCAGCTGATTCGCTGGACGTCCGGTCCAGAGAATCTGAGACTGACTGCTACAGCATGTTCCGACGCCAAGGACCTGCGTTCCTGCTGGGCAACGGGTCCAGGGAGCCAGGCCAGCTGAGCAACCGCTGAAGACCTCAAGGGCCAGTGTTCCGTGCAGGGAGCCAGACGAGGCGGCGGTGCTCTCGGCCACCGCAGCGACAGCCTGGCTACTGGGGCGGTCATTTCCAGCCACCGGTGTCGTCAAACCGAGATACTGTGTGACAACTGCAGCCTACCGGCTGCCGTGGCTGCCGAAACAGTTGCTGCGGTGTAATGGCCGCTCCTGCGGCCAACTGTCTCGTGGGTGGGCCCACATTACCAGTATGAGACAGTTGGCATTACACCGCAGCAACAGTTTCGGCAGCCGGTAGGCTGCAGTAGTGGGCCAACATTACCAGTATCCTACCGGCCACTTCCTCATCGCAACCGACACCTGCTTAGAAGCCTGGAAGCGTCATCGACGACACACGGAAATATGGTGGGACTTACCTTCTTTCGTTTGTCCGGGACGTAATATAGCAGCAGCCATAGGACTACTTAGATAGTCACCGTGACACTAGGTGCATGCGTGATTGTCGCCTTATAGTTTTTCTACTTTCTCCACAATTACAATACCACAAGTAACTTCCCCTATGCTTTCCTAGGCTTCATTGTCTGTTTGCTCATTAAGTTGTTTCTAACAAATAAACAACGAGCCCTTGACCCCTTCCCTTTCGTTATTTCATAGCTTGGGCCTCGTTGCGGCAGACTTGGTGCCTTAGGTAGCATGCGAGGGCTTATTGGGCAGCAGCCATCTCATCTAAGTTCACGTTCTATGTGACGCCTCCTGGCAAGAAAGTGTGTTCCACACACGCCGCCTTGGCCATGAGTGGCGCTGCCTAACAATCCCAGGATAATACCTACATAAATACACAATAAAGTGGAGGGAGGGACGACCGCCTTCGTAGCTCAGTTGGTAGAGCATCGGACGCGACATCCGAAGGTCGTGGGTTCGGTTCCCACCGAAGGCAGGTTTGTCTTTTCGTTCACTTTAATTCCTTTCTACTTTCTCCACAATTACAATACCGCAAGTAACTTCCCCTATGCTTTCCTAGGCTTCATTGTCTGTTTGCTCATTAAGTTGTTTCTAACAAATAAAGAACGAGCCCTTGACCCCTTCCCTTTCGTTATTTCATAGCTTGGGCCTCGTTGCGGCAGACTTGGTGCCTTAGGTAGCATGCGAGGGCTTATTGGGCAGCAGCCGTCTCATCTAAGTTCACGTTCTACGTGACGCCTCCTGGCAAGAAAGTGTGTTCCACACACGCCGCCTTGGCCATGAGTGGCGCTGCCTAACACTCCCAGGATAATACGTACATAAATACACAATAAAGTGGACGGAGGGACGACCGCCTTCGTAGCTCAGTTGGTAGAGCATCGGACGCGACATCCGAAGGTCGTGGGTTCGGTTCCCACCGAAGGCAGGTTTGTCTTTTCGTCCACTTTAATTCCTTTCTACTTTCTCCACAATTACAATACCACAAGTAACTTCCCCTATGCTTTCCTAGGCTTCATTGTCTGTTTGCTCATTAAGTTGTTTCTAACAAATAAAGAACGAGCCCTTGACCCCTTCCCTTTCGTTTTTGTAATATAGATAGATATAGATTCGGTTCCTTGGTGAGTGGTCCTGGGCCCAAACCTGGAGCAATTACATCACACCCTCATGATGATGGCTCAGTGATTCTGATAAAAACGTGCCATTGCAGATAGAAGGGATACCATAGCGCCCAATTTCCTAATATTTTTACCCTTCGAAGTTTGTCAATCTTCAGCAATATTGATCCGACCCGCTTAATATTTCATACTATTGCAAAATTACAATTTCTGCTTGCTGGAATTTTTATTTGATGAAGTTATTGTAGGCTTTTGAAGTTATCATTGACTTTCGCTAACACATCATTGGGCTCATATTTGCTAACTAGGTTATACATGAAAGAATAACATTCTCAGTTAAAATAAATAGCTGATCCTAGTGTTCTTTTATGAGAAGTTTCTGCTAATAATTGATTGTTTTTTTTTTCAGTTGACCACACATGCTTTGGAGCCAGACAGCCCTGTCGGAGCATCCAGCACTAGCATGGCAGGCATGGGGTGTTCGTTTACGAGACAGTCGACTACCAAGGCATCTGTCAGTGGGCAACACGGGCCTATCACATCAATGTGTCATGTTGCCAGTATTGAGCTGCTTAATGATGTAGTGTAGGAAGCCGAAAAGTTGCAGGTGACGATGAAGTTCGTTTTTATTTTTGGTTATCTAAAACTAAGTGCTAAGTTGCTAAGTGCAGGGAAATAACTGATCTCAAATTATATAGCTAGTTCCTCTGTGACTGTAATATCAATGTGGAAGAACAACTAAGATGGAACAGTAAATGTTCCCCGAACAAAGTAATCAGATTTTTGCTAGAATATACCTTGATCTATAGCAGGCAAAGTATAGCAGGTAAACTTCAAAAAAGCAACGTAATCCCATCCTTATTTCTCTTTATACTCACTTTTATGCACGATGTACTCACTGAAACAGGATGTTGTTGTATGCTGGGTGCCAGGGCACCGCGAGATCAAAGGAAACGTGTTGGCGGACCAGCTCGCTGCATCCGCCCACGAAAACGCTGCTAATACACCCATGGCTGTGCCTGCACTAGACCTGAAGCCTTCCATAAAACGGAAGCTCAGAGCTCATTGGCAGCGCCTGAGGGATAAGGAAACCCAAAACAAGCTACACGTTATAAAACCGCATCTTGGTAACTGGCCCCAGGTATGTAAGAATCGTCGTACAGAAATAACACTCTGCAGACTTAGAATAGGACACACACACAGTACACACTCATACCTTTTGTCCGGTGGGGATCCACCGCTGTGTGATAAATGTGGCGAGCCTCTAACTGTCCTTCACATCTTATTGCAATGCACAGAACTAGATGCTCAAAGAAACAAGCACTTTCCATTAATATACCGGCAACAGTTACCACTTCATCCCGCTATGTTCATAGGCAGGGAACCACTTTTTAAATATCAATCTCTTTTAGCATTTCTTAAAGACATCAATAATTTTAATGTTATTTTCCCAGGTAACCCATAGAGCTGAGGCTGCGGCTGCGGCAGTTTTATCAAAGCAAGCACCTGCCTCCTGGCCTTTAGCCTCAAAGGTCCTGGAGAGGCATTCGTGCTATATAAGTACCTCACATGTATATATCATGATCACTGCTCATTCACCTCACACTCATAGATCACATCGCATGTCACTGTCATAATTTTATTGTATATACACATCTTTTACGCTTCTTTTCACTGCGTGATTTTAGGCCCCTTTACAGCCGCAATACATCCTACCATCGACACTTACTAGGCAGCGCAAATACTACGTTATCAGTCATGGCGCTCTTTGGCTACTCATGGCCCTTGCGCCATTAAACCCCATTAATCATTATAGCAGGTAAAGTTGCAGGTCTGCATGACTACGGCAAACACATGTGTTTAAGTCCCATTGCACATCACCATCGACCTTAGTTGTTTATGGCCCTATACACCAACATTCATGTTTTATCCTTGACCCTGAGCCCTGCTTACTAACCCAGGTTCACCTCAAACCATGTGTTTGGCGCTCTTTGGCCTTAGTAGCCCTTGCGCCAGAAAAACCTACCACTAACTAACTAACTATAATTCTATATTTCACCATGGATCGTTGATGCACTTGCTTGATGTTATGGTACCGTTTTTTTGGTTGTGTAACACTAATACTTTTACGAGTGGTTGAGACAACCAAAATACCCCACAGGGTCGTCTGCAGTCGTTTGGTTGTGGCGACACCACGGACCGGAGCCAACGGGGGGGTTTCGACCCCCTTCCACGTGTCGCCATGCGTGGCTTAGGTGTGTCCGGGGAAAAGGGGATCCTGTGGGCTGAGCCGACACCGGGTGTCGCAGGCGAGGAAAATCAATATTCTGTCCAGCTCTCTACAGTTTAATAACCGTCCTTCATTTCGAGAGCCCTACTCTTTTCGCATGAGGGGCCTCGCTAAGGATATACGTGTACCTCTTGAACACTGCCGAATGGCTCCTGCCGCACGTCTCCCACCATGGCAGTGGCAGGTCATAGAATGTGATACATCCTTCGTGGAAGTTACGAAACATGCACCTATTGCACATATCCGCGCATACTTCCTCGAACTGCAACACAAATACACTTGTCCTGAATTCTTTACAGATGCCTCGAAATCTCGCAGTTCTGTGTCGTATGCAGCGGTCAGCCCATCCTTTTCGGATGCTGGCGCTCTGCATCCTAATACAAGTATATTCTCAGCAGAGGCTTACGGAATATTTGCGGCCGTCAAACACAATGAACAATCGAAGCTTCAAAGTGCAGTCATATACACAGACTCCTTAAGTGTAGTAAAAGCCCTCAAAACCCTGAAAAAACACAAAAACCCTGTCCTTATATCTCTGTACTCACTCCTATGCACAGTCGACTCACTCAAACAACATGTCGTAGTGTGCTGGGTGCCAGGGCACCGCGGGATACAAGGAAACATGCTGGCAGACCAGCTAGCAGCATCCGCCAATACAAACACTACCAATGCACCTATAGCTATCCCGGCACTTGACTTGAAACCTCTCCTGAAACGAAAGGTCAGGACTTATTGGCAGAGCACATGGGATATGCAGACAGAAAATAAGCTCCGCATTATTAAGCCACTTACTCGCTTAGAGGAGGTGGCGCTTCGGAGACTTCGAGTCGGGGTTGCTCTTACAGTGACCGCGCAGTGTATGGAACCACATGCCCCTTTTGTGGCGCTCCTATAAATGCTGTGGACGTGACACACTTGCTCTGGTCGTGCGCGGTTCTGGAGCAAGCACGCCTTCGTCATCTGAGAGCAACCGGTCACCGTCCCGGTCGCCCTCCAGACTTACAAGGGTGGATAAATGGACCATTCCACTGATCCTTGTTAAATTTTATGCATGAGTGCAACTTGTTTGTTTATGTGTGATGAGCCTCTCGTGTTACTTTGTACATTTTATGCCAAAGGGCAGTCTTTCGAATAAAAAAAAATTAAGCCACAACTTGGTTATTGGCTGCCAGTATCGAGGTCACGTCGCACAGAAGTTACACTTACAAGGCTAAGAACAGGACACACATACAGCACACATTCATACCTTTCATCTGGTGGCGATCCACCTTTGTGTGACAGATGTGGAGAAGCACTAACCGTGCTTCACATTAGACACTCTTAGAAAACAGCACATGCCGTTTCACCCATCAATGTTCATTGGTAGGGAGCCACTTTTCAAACATGAGTCACTATTTTAATTTTTAAAAGATGTGCGTAATTTCCATGTGATATATCCAGGAATCCGCAGCATGACCTCTCAACAGAGGTCGCTGCTGCGGTGATAACATCAGTCAAAGCACATGCCTCCTTGCCCTTGGACTCAAGGGCGTTGACGAGGCACTCGTGCGGAAGCCATATATCTGCATGACAGTTTTATTATAATGACCACTCGCCATTTATTGTCAATACGCACACTTCATGTCACTCTCATTATTTTAATACTTATGTTTTACCCGCCTTAGTGCGAGGAATTTTAAGGCCCTTGTACGGCCACTTACCATAATCATTGTCCACATCTCTTGTCACATTGCCTGGCGCTCTTTCGCCATTAAACACCATACATTATCATTCTTACCGCCATATTCTAGAACCAAACTTAACTTATCGCGTTAAGATTACTTTTGTAAGGAGAACTTAAGTTCAAGTTTAAGAAAAGGTAAAGGAGCTTCCCGAAACCCACCTTACAAGATTTTAAGGCGACCTTATGAAAGGCGCTCTTGTCCGAGTGAGTGACATGGGAGCGAGGCTAAGCGCATTTTTTGTGCGTTTTCTTTTGTAAGCAGGCGCACAGTCGCACGGGACAATGAAAAAAGAGGGGAGCAAGGGGGGTAGAGGGGTTTATTTGGGGGGGTCGGACTGGCCGGCTGGGGTGTGCGCTGGCATGTCTCGTCAACAGTTTCCTGGAGTCTCGGCAGTGTACGTGCTTTTGCGAGTGAGCATGTGCTTGTATCTCCACTCTGCGTGTGCGGAGAACACCGATGTGTGGACGTTGTATTCCTGTGTACGTGTTTGTGTCGGCACTGCAGTGTGGTCCTACACAGGCAATTGCAAAATAGCGATGTGTTTGCGACGACGAAGTAGATCAGCGGGCAGTGTGTGCTAGACAAACGAACTGTGCACAGTGCGTGAACAAAGTCTCTTGTGGATATCTCTTTCTAGGTACTGTAATTCATTGTTTTCTAATTAAATGTGTATGGTTTTCCATTTACCGCACGGATTATTCCGTCTCATTTTGGTACCCCTTCGTGCTTGGTGCGTGTACTTCTGCCCCGCTGGGCTCTGTTCCCGCTATTCACTACTGTCGCTTGATTCCCTTTTCAATGAAACTTCACTTTAGTAAAACCCCATTTTGGTGATAGTGATCGCTGATGTGTGCTAGCTCCACCGATGTACCATGTCCAGCTGTGTCGGTGAAATAAGGCACATGCGATCGCGTACACTTCGATGCTCTGCTACAACAGCCGTTATCCATAAATGACTTGTTGCGCCTTGTTTACAAAATGAAGAGTCGCTGAAGCGGTTGTAGCCTTGTTGAATAAGGAGCCACCGCGACAGTCGGTGTCCTTTCGCAGGGATAGCATGAAGCTTCAGCACGGCACCTGTTGTGGAGTGGAAGCGGCACAAGTACTCATGCTTGTCGCAAATCTTCATGGGATTTAGGCGATCTATGATGATATGCCGTGACACTCGCACTTACGCATATGTTGCCCGCAGCTCGATAATTCATGCCGGTCCACATTTTAAACCAACTCCACAACGTTGTCATCCATGCCTGCCATTTCGTTTGCTTACAAGTGAGCGTCAAGGTAGGTCGGAGGCTACCTTAAGGAAGCTGTACTTATGGCGGCGATAAAGTACAAGGTTGGTTCTTGAAACGCGTTAAGGGTCACTTTAAGGTTACGGGCTGCTTAAGTCACAAGCATAAGGATAAGTTTGGTTTCAGAATACGGCGGTTAATACAGCAAAAAAAATTACAGCTGTATCTCTTCCAGAGCTTGAGAAGTTGCTGCACTAAACAAGCAGGGTGGGTGAAAGCATGTTTTGAGAAAAAGCAAGAAAACAAATTAAGCTCATATTGAACCAAATTCAGTACGAAATATTGAAATAAATTTGACAGGTGATTTGTGGCTATCGGGGATATGACATGCCTGCTGCTGCAACATACGTAAGTTCCGTAGCGGTACGGCATAAAAAAAGCCCATTTTTCTTGCTTTTCATAGCCAAAACACAGCCTGCCTTGGGGATATAAACTGCTGTTGTGGCTGGAATATCACTCTGCAATGTGAGAAATTTGGTCAGCACCCTCGGCAATGCCCGTATGTTACAAAAATACCATTTTCAGAAAGTCCATCTTTTTTCATGAAATTTAATTTGCAAGAGCAGTGTCCCCTGTCAATGAGAAAAACACTATGTGCTAGTTTGGTTCTTGCCTGCTGCATATATTCTGGTTCACTTTCATTTCTCCTTATAAAATTGCCTGCATTTCAACTAAACAACAATGAACTTTCCTTGCACTTTAAGCTTCACTCCCGGTACATAATGCGATTGCAACCAACAAAAGTAGATCCCTTCGGCTCCCTGCCTTTGCCTCATACTAAAGTGATTGATTGACTTAACCATGCAAAAATGCTTAATGCCAAGCCTTTACCAATGTAAACATGCATATAAATGGCACTTGAGTGTTTACCTCTCGTTGCTTCCGAAAATGCTGTCCCCTCCGTGTCATCGCCATGTTGCAGAATGATGTCACACAGCCGCTGAAAACCCTTTCTGATGTCGTCAACAATAACCTTTTTGAAGAGGATATTGAATTCCACCACCAGCTGAATGTACAAAGGAAGAAGGTTACCATAAGTTGCCCAAAAACCGTACAATGCACGAGTTGCCCAATAACCGTACAATGATAGCATACCAAGGCTTCTGATGCCAGAAATGGAAAGATCACTAACGCCTCCGAAATGGTCAGGCTTCGGAGACGCTCGTGCCATTCCTGTGCAGTGGCCTGAAGGTGCGGCCTTGGTTCATCTATTGCCGCAACTTCGGCATTTTCGTACAGCCATTCGTTGTGCCGATTCATTGACTAACAGGAGAACCTACTGATGACAAAAATTCACCGAAGAATAGAGATCGGCTGGAGCATGTGCGGCAGACATTCCCAAATTATGACAGCAACTTACACAGACACTAAAGTGAGAAGTATACAACTATTGCATTCTTTCAGTACTTGCATACGGCACATGAACATGAAGAAAACATTGAAGAAACTAAGGGCTCCGCAGTGAGCCACAGGACCAAAAATCTTAGGAGGCTCATGTGCACAAAAGGCAATTAGCTCATGCAGGATAGGGAAAAGTGAAGGTCATTAGGATATGCCTCTGCCCTGCAATCGACATAGTATAGGCTGTTGATGATAAACCATAATTTTACCTCTATTGTTTGTGTGCTCCCTCAACATGGGCTACATTTGTTTCTTATTTGTTCATGGTGTCATCAGATAGCATAATTAGCTGTTGGTGACACAATTGCCTGTTCATTGGTATCATACACTTGCTTCATTGCAGTTTAATAAATTTGTTTCCCTAGTATACTTCATGCACATGTATGAAACCGATACCATTTACATCATCTTGTTTTTCATGACAATCAGAATCATTAGACATGACATTGGGTGAATGTTCACGCTTGAATGCAGTGAAGCCCACTTCAGTACTGTGCAGAAAGCTTTAGCTTATTAAAGCATGCCCTTCTTGCTGGAATATTTGCTATACGAGTTCAATTTTTTTTCTTCTGTATCTCTCTTTACACTGTTGCACTACTGTCCCTTTTGTATAGCTTCAAGCAGCGGAAGCAGAATATTGCATTAGGAACAGTGTAGCATTCATTAGTTATATGAGTTATCCAGGTACTCTTTAAGCAATGTCTAAAACAAAAATTAGCTCTGTTTAGACTAATGAACTTTTTATAATTTGAGTAGTATTAATGTCGTAATTGCAGGTTGATTATTACATAAGAAAATGAGAGCTCAGCTATATTAACTTCATGCTGAAACTTGACTGGCATCACGTCATCTGTGTTGTTATAGATATTGAACTATGCTATTTGAGTGGCATTCCCTTATGTAGTGTTCCTGAAAGTTGATTTATAGTTGGCTCAATTAAAACAGGCCACTTATATTTTGTATATTGAGGATCACTTGGCACTTAGCTGCGACACCTTATGGTGCAAGAACATCATCGTGGTAGCGCAACTTATCCGTGATTCAAAATTCTGACAATATAATATGAGAAATATCCGTAAAAGCTGCTTGACAATTGCAAGGTCACACAGTTGAATGTGCAGTGGACGCAACTAAAACATTCCATTCAATATTGCACATTCAACATCGTTGCTGAGTAATGCCATCTAGAGTAATCTTTTTGTTCTATGACAAAACATACAGAACGTACCTTGTATGTGAAGGCTCTCGGGCTTTTTTTTTTCGTGAATGTGTTTATTGACGGCTTCCCGCCAGTTCTTATCAACGTGCCATGAGCAGAAAAGGCGGTGCTGAGGTTGCCCCATGACTTCCTGCCAGGCATTGAAAAATGCAGGTGCGTCATCTGTCATGAAAGCTCTAGCTTTTACAGGGCCTGCCTTGGATCTTATTGCCATAAATAAAGTCAACATGGCCTTCCGGTCGGTGGAGTTAGTGACGCAGTATGCGACAGGAAATGCACTGCCGAATTCATCTGCACAGAGCACTGTGATCAATTGGAAGTCCAAGCCTAGTGTAGTGGTGAAGGTATTCTAAAGGCTATTTGAAGCATATTCTTCTGCTTATTGGTTTTGGTACCACTTTTTTCACTTTTTCACTACAGCATTGCTCTTAGATCCCGTACAATGTCACCGATGGAGCTGAATTTCTTGCTTATTATTGTGTTGCTCACCTGCTGTACCATGCGTTTTATCCGCACATACACGATCTTTGCCCAGCTTCATGAAGAGGTTGTTGTGATGTCATTATGACTAACATGAAGTCTTCTTCAGCCAAAATGTCCTCATTCGTCCTGTCAAGTATTTCACTTCTGTCGGGTTGCCCTTGGTGCTTAAAAAATAACACTGAGTTTTCACCATGCATGCTTTCTACCCACAGTTTCACACTGATGTAGTCATTGGAATGTAGGCGCTCAGTGTTTGAAATATTGGCGTCCCTCATTATGTTACGGAGGTCTTGCTTGGTTAACAGGTTAATGCATTGAAATATCTCATCCAGGTTGGACCGCACATCTTCCAGTACTGCATCCATGCTCACACCTTCTTGCAGCTTGGCTTGAGGGAATAATAGGAAAGTTTGTATTTTAAGGAGAAGTGATGCAAATAAACCGCTGAACATGCAAGGGCATAAAGGGACACTAAAGTGACAGTAAATTAATTTATACTGATGGATTGTTTAAGAAATCTGCCATCATTTATTTGGCCGCTGTGGGCTGAATATTAGAAGACAAAATTAAGGTCAAATTTTCTTGTTTTTTTTTCTCGAATTTGAAATGTGAGCATGACATCACAGATAGGAAGCTCATTTTTCATATTTTGGCCATGTAGGCTCAGTGGAATTTCATAAAACTCGCTACATGTATTCTTTGGCCATTTAGGAACATAATTCAATTCATATCTATTCGCTAGCAATTATGTGGATCTTGCATGTGCCTTCAAAATCTGATGTCGCAGGGAGTTGTGGAAACTGTTGTGCTTGTGGTTGCAATAATATTCTCGATAAGTCTGGGATGATGTTCTCAGAAGAAATGTCCACGTATTCGTCAAATGTCTAGTATCTATAAATGGGAAAGCACATATTAATACGGAAGTCTGGGCGAGTTGGTCCTCTACTATTCATCTTGCACAAGTTGTAAAGTAGTACCACGAGTGGTTTTTGTATTGTGCAGACCCGAGGAACCTCTATGCCCAACAAAGCTATTCCCTGTCACCTCGTGCGGCATGCCAGTGTAAATGCGACCAGAGTAGTACTTGTGAATTAAGTAACTGTCCAGTAATGCGCTTCTGTTTGTGCTGTTGTTATGGGAATGCACTAAGAACCGTTAGCTTGGCGAGCGATCCTTCATAAAGCACAGCAACAAATCAGCACAGTGAATGAAGCGCTCACACAGTGCATGCGGTTCGTACAAAATGTTTGTCATAACATGCTTTAGCCTTTCGTTACTGACAAGCAGAATTTCGAATACTTTCGATCCCGCGTTAAGGAACCATACATTTTCTGGGAGAGAAATGGGAAGAGGCCCGCACGAAGTGTGACACATTTGGCGAGGAACAACCATCCCGTGAGCAACCCTAACGTACAAGTAGCCTGGAAGAAATGACACAAGAAGGAATAGTGCACTATACACATAACAAGAGCAAAAGCTGCAGCTTGTCCCGCGGTCGCAGTGGAACACGACGAGATTCATTCGCAATATATGCGGCTCTGACGCTCACGTGCTTGCGCCCCTTCCAGCGATGTCAACAGCACTCGGATTCAACATTCCGAGAAGAGACTCTTTTATCTGAGTCGGTAGCAGTTTGACATAACGCCGTCTTATCGCTTGCGGTTAAAAACTAACAAGGGAACACGTGTACTTGCCAGAAATGAGCTGGTAGTCACGCCCACACTGCCGCCGAGAACCGTGCACGCGCAAATCGCTTCTTTTAGTGCGCTGAGGTTGCCGCTTTCGAGGACATATGTCCTTGCCGCACCAAGATGCGGTACGCTAACCAAACAGCGCGGCATCTCGAGAAAATGTGCACACGCAGGATTAGTGACACTTGCAGCAAGCAGCCGAGCAGAGTTGAGTGTTCACGAACGTGCTGACAGCGTCGAGAATGAATGAGATGCAGTGAGGCAGTCGCGAAACTTGTCGCTACAGCATGCAGAGAAATGCAGTAGTTAAAATAAGTAAGAATCAGCATTTTTGGGATGTAGACGACATTTGCACCAGCTATAGCTATGAGAACTTGTAAACACACTCTATTTATTTACCTTTTCAAACATAGTATAAAAACTTACATGGATATGATGAAACAATAGAAATACTCAAACCACGGCAGCATAGCAATTAAAACGAAGGAGGAACTTGTTATAACTACGTAATGTTTTTTCTCAGAGACTCTTGATAATGAATTATTGGCACTAGTGTGACACTTTCGTTTCTGTAGTGTGTGCTAGGTACGGCATGCGGAAGACAAGCCTCTAGTACACTGTAACTGTACTACTGTAACTGCCTAAGATAACTAATGTACAATATGACACGCGCAGGAGGCGATGGTTGGAGCTGTTGGATCGTTGCGCGTACTGAGCCAACGTCATTGGCTCCCTAATTGCGCATTGCATTGCGCCCGGTCAGTGTTCGCTGTTTTCAGGGCCCACACCCCAACTCCGCAGGCAGGCCTGCAAGCTAAGAAGACACGAGCAGCACGGACTTCGAAGGAGCACAACAAAGGTAAGCATTTGACGTTGAAGCCATTTCGTGCGACTGCCATTGAGCAGGGCTGCAGTACTTACTCGCATTTTGGTCACTGAACTTGTTGCCTGGCCTCTTCCTCTGCGCTTCCTGTCATTTAAACGCACGTCTTGTTGCTCGCTTCCTCGCAGCTGCGCAGGCAGCCGGAAAGCATGAAAGTGGCTCCTGCTTTGCATGAAGCGGCAGTCGCTCGCATCGGGGACTCGCGGCTCTTAAAGATTTAGGCGCTCTGCATCGTTGCTGTAAGCGTTTGTTTCGGTGATGGCAGGCACGAAAAAGAACAAGAAAGAACGGGCAAAGTCTGCGTGGCCGTAGTGACAGCGGGGGGCGCGGCAGAGGCCTCGCTTTCAGGGTCAGACCTTTCACTAGAGGAGTCCGAGAAGAAGGACTCCTCGAGGCTCGAGTCGGAGGACCCGGTGGAGCTGGGGCTTCCGGAGGAAGCCACGGGTTCACGCGGCGTAGTGCGCGAGGAGGAAGTGACAGGGGGAGATCCAGCCTGCGGGAGTGTGGGCCACTCGGCGGTGTCCAAGTTAGAAGGGACCGCCGTGTCTGTCGAGGAGTTGGACTCCTCTGTGTGAGTCTCTGGAGTGGGGTTGGTGCCTCCGGTGGTGGCGGCATCCTTCCGTGCGCCCCGCGTTGGTCGACGGGAGGCAGGTTGTTGGGGGGAAGGTGCCCGGGAGGGGCCAGCTTCCGCCTCATGTGTGGGGTCGCCCGAGTGGTCATCAACCGTCCGGGCACGCAGTTTGAGGGCCCGCGACCGAGTAGTCGGGGCGCTCTGTGTGAGTGGGGTACCTGGCGCTACTGGCGGGCCATCCATGGCTTACGCCATGTTCAGACGGGGCTGGAGCCGTCCGGGAAGGGGGAGAGGACAAAAAGTAAAAAACATAACATTCTCCACCCCCTTGGGAGCCCTGAAGAGGGCTACGCACAAGGCGCTGGCGTGGGGATGAAGAGAAAATAACAAAATAGGCACGGGGCGTGCAAGGGGTAAGAAGGCGCGCGAACGAGAGGGGAGCGAAGAAAACGCGTGCGCTCAGTCTCGCGGATCTAACGGAACTCGGCCATTTAGGAACATAATTCAATTCATATCTATTCGCTAGCAATTATGTGGATCTTGCATGTGCCTTCAAAATCTCATGTCGCAGGGAGTTGTGGAAACTGTTGTGCTTGTGGTTGCAATAATATTCTCGATAAGTCTGGGATGATCTCAGAAGAAATGTCCACGTATTCGTCAAATGTCTAGTATCTATAAATGGGAAAGCACATATTAATACGGAAGTCTGGGCGAGTTGGTCCTCTACTATTCATCTTGCACAAGTTGTAAAGTAGTACCACGAGTGGTTTTTGTATTGTGCAGACCCGAGGAACCTCTATGCCCAACAAAGCTATTCCCTGTCACCTCGTGCGGCATGCCAGTGTAAATGCGACCAGCATAGTACTTGTGAATTAAGTAACTGTCCAGTAATGCGGTTCTGTTTGTGCTCTTGTTATGGGAATGCACTAAGAACCGTTAGCTTGGCGAGCGATCCTTCATAAAGCACAGCAACAAATCAGCACAGTGAATGAAGCGCTCACACAGTGCATGCGGTCAGTACAAAATGTTTGTCATAATATGCTTTAGCCTTTCGTTACTGACAAGCAGAATTTCGAATACTTTCGATCCCGCGTTAAGGAACCATACATTTTCTGGGAGAGAAATGGGAAGAGGCCCGCACGAAGTGTGACACATTTGGCGATGAACAACCATCCCGTGAGCAACCCCAACGTACAAGTAGCCTGGAAGAAATGATACAAGAAGGAATAGTGCACTATACACATAACAAGAGCAAAAGCTGCAGCTTGTCCCGCGGTCGCAGTGGAACACGACGAGATTCCTTCGCAATATATGCGGCTCTGACGCTCACGTGCTTGCGCCCCTTCCAGCGATGTAAACAGCACTCGGATTCAACATTCCGAGAAGAGACTCTTTTATCTGAGTCGGTAGCAGTTTGACATAACGCCGTCTTATCGCTTGCGGTTAAAAACTAACAAGGGAACACGTGTACTTGCCAGAAATGAGCTGGTAGTCACGCCCACACTGCCGCCGAGAACCGTGCACGCGCAAATCGCTTCTTTTAGTGCGCTGAGGTTGCCGCTTTCGAGGACATATGTCCTTGCCGCACCAAGATGCGGTACGCTAACCAAACAGCGCGGCATCTCGAGAAAATGTGCACACGCAGGATTAGTGACACTTGCAGCCAGGGTGTCGGAACGAAATGTTTTTCGTTGCGGTTTTCGTTTCGTTCCATAGAAAAAAGTTCCGTACCGTTTTCGTTCCGGAACGAAAACTAAACGTTCCGTAACGGTTCATAACGTTTTCTTTTTTTTCAATAATAAGAACGAACAATATACTTAATATTAAAAGTACCTTTTGAAAACAGCGAAAAATACTGGACTAATACATAAAAATGCAATAATAATTGTTCGTGTTTTACGTCCCAAAGCCAGGGTGTGACTATGAGGAAAGTTGCAAAAAGTGTCTAAGCAAGAACACAACAAAAACATGGTATTTATTTTTCCTCAAGTTTGAATCCCGAATTTTCGTCAGGGGGGGGGGGGGGGGCACACGATTTCAGAAGCAGCAGGTCATCAAGTGTACTCGACGATAAGCGAGACCGCTGCTCTGACAAAACGAACTTGAGTGCCGAAAATGCCCTCTCAACGCTGACTTGTGTGGCTGGCACACCAAGGGCCACTTGCGCTAACATGTACAGCTCCGGTTGCCGCTCTTTGCGCTCGTCTCAAAATTTCAACACATAAGCGACGACAAAGCCCTCTCCACGACGGCCTGTGTGAGAGGCACGCGAAACTCCACTTGAATTTAATACAAACAGCTATGGTTGCCACTTTCTTGGTTTCCTGCATTATTTCAATGCATCTTTCCTTTGAAATACCTGCTCGAGATGCGAGCTGTCGTTGAACCCTGAGTTATACATTATTGCTCACGTTGCATGACCTCGGTTGTTCCGGATCCTAAAGTTTTCCTGTGAACCGAAAAACGATAAAAAATATTTCGTTTTTGCTCCGGAACGAAGTAATAAATAACGTTCCGGTTACGTTTTCGTTCCGGTCAAAAATATCGTTTTTTTTTCGTTTTCGTTTTTCGTTCCGTTCCGACACTTTGCTTGCAGCAAGCAGCCGAGCAGAGTTGAGTGTTGACGAACGTGCTGACAGCGTCGAGAATGAATGCGATGCAGTGAGGCAGTCGCAAAACTTGTCGCTACAGCATGCAGAGAAATGCAGTAGTTAAAATAAGTAAGAATCAGCATTTTTGGGATGTAGACAACATTTGCACCAGCTATAGCTATGAGAACTTGTAAACACACTCTATTTATTTACCTTTTCAAACATAGTATAAAAACTTACATGGATATGATAAAACAATAGAAATACTCAAACCACGGCAGCATAGCAATTAAAACGAAGGAGGAACTTGTTATAACTACGTAATGTTTTTTCTCAGAGACTCTTGATACTGAATTATTGGCACTAGTGTGACACTTTCGTTTCTGTAGTGTGTGCTAGGTACGGCATGCGGAAGACAAGCCTCTAGTACACTGTAACTCGCAAAACTGTCGCAAAACTGACGTTTGGTAACTCAAGCGGGAAACATACGAACTAGAGTCAGAGTGCGGTGACGTGACCTTTAACAAATTTACGCAATATTTTATCTGTTTATTAGTATCGAACGGCATGAAACTTTTGATAATATAAGCTTTTTCACACTTACAGAGCGTGCAGATAACCTTTCGTTTGTAGCGTGCGTTGCTACTGCGCGCTTCTGCCGTCACGTGCGAAAACGTGGTTTCTGATCTAGCTGACCTGGCTTGGCTCGGCTATCGCCAGAACGACGGCGCCGGAGTCCCCCCCCCCCCTTTCCCCATTTATGACGTAGGCGCGGACATGCGAAAGAACGCCTTACAAATACAAGATCGGCCTGGCCAACAATGCCAACTCATCGCACGGCCTTTTTATTTCAAAGGGTAGTCGAAAAGGCCAAAATGTAGGTAGTTAATCACGGCTACGCTCACTCCTGCGACAGCAAAACTATGTCCGGAAGCGAGGCGGATTATCGGCATCGCGCTCACTTTTCAACGTTGCTGAGTGCGCACTCTGCCTTTTTTAGAGGATTCTCAGATCGAAAAATAGCGCGTGCGAAATATTCACGCGCTTTTGGAAGTACCCCTGCAGGTGAAAACAGTACAGGGGGCGAGCTTTTCATTGTCTCAGAAAAAACAGGGTCCTTAAAAATCGGTTGTCAGTCCCTTTAATAGTCGCTTTTCATAATCCGCAACTTTGCGCACTGGTATACTGAACGTCTAACATTCAGTCCATTTCTATTCAAAAAATGACCTTGTAGCATTTGAACTAGAAGAGAAGCTCAGGGGAAGATGGATGCTTGAATCGATGAACAAATCGCAAGGTACGATTTAAAAACAGGGAATGTCGCGGGAGCCAACGTTTCGACAAGCGGACTTGTCTTCGTCAGGGCCCTGACGAAGACAAGTCCGCTTGTCGAAACGTTGGCTCCCGCGACATTCCTTGTAGCATTTGGTAATTCGTATGGTCGCCTATTTCGGGTGAAATACAGCTTTCATCGATTGCTTGTGCTCCCATGCCAGCTAGCACAGAGGCCGCCGTCAACTGCTGTGGCACGAATGGAGGACAGTCGCGAAATACTATGTGTTCTTCTTTCTGAAACATTACACAGCGCTCACAGTTCGAGTTGTACGCTCAACTGAAAAGATGCGCGTAGCGCCGAGTTAAGTCGGCGGCCAAGTTAAACCTATGCAGCATACTGGCACAACTGCCGTTTATTCTAGCCGGGAGGAAAAACTTGTGTCACTCTATTTCCAGCAGATGCCTGCACTGATGGCGTTTTTGAGACCAGTATGTTGCTGTGCAATCTCGCATGAGTGGCCTCAAGGAAGAGATGACGTTAGTTCGTTGTAATATTATCGAGGGCTTCCAGAATATCTAACGGACAAACCGAGAAATGTTGCCGTCCCTACAAGAGCGACCGTTTTTAACTTTCCTCCTCGTCTCTCATTTTTTTTTAACTTTCTCGGCATTTCCTCACCCTTGGCCACACTGCATGTTTCCGGTGCGACTTTCCAACCAGTGTGGTCGCCGAAAGCGCCTCCGATTTCGATTCGCTCTAGTAGTCAGACTTCGAGGAAATACGACCTGCTGCCGAATCGACCGTGGATCATGACCACCCACAGAATCTTGGACCCTTGACAACATCCAAAGACAACGGGCTCCCTGTGTTCAATGGGCAAGAGTGCAAATTTCACGCAGCCGCTAATGCGCACATGTGATCTCTCGCGCGTCGGATAAATATTTGTGCCGATATCAAACACAAGCAATGCCTCTCAAACAACAAGGCATCAGTTTTCAAGCACTTATAAAAAATTCGATTAATCGATTAAAACATCACAGCGAAAGCAATTAATCGATGAAAGGCTAAATCGACGAACCATTAACGATTAATCGATTAAAAAATTTAATCGACCATTCCTATACAGCGGCCGCCGAAAAGTGCAAAAAACGGGCCACACCGACTTTTATTGTTTTTATTGGCTTCGGATGAAGACGCTTCATTCTGCAGCCCATTGGGAGCACGCCTAAGCGTCTTGGGGAAGGGGACAGAAAGATAAGAGTTGATGGTTACTCGGAGGGGAGCTGTGTCCTGGCTCGGTGGCAGCCATCAGCAAGGTGGGGCTCACGTGGGGGAGCACATGTGTAAGCACGTACTCCATCAAGCTGTCCAGAGCGGGGATGTGTGGTCGTCCCAGGAGCACTAAGTGCTCCAAAGTAGAGCACGGGAGGCCATACCTCCGGTAGGCAGAGGTGACATTGGCACGCTCTTGTTGCAGGGCAGGGCAGGAGCATAGCAGGTGTTCCACAGTTTCTGGGTTGCCGCATCTTCCGCATGCTGGTGCGGGTATGTGTGCGGCCGTTTGAGTGGAGCCGCGCCACAGTCCACACGGACCCTGTCTGGAGGCGCAGGAGTGTGGAGTGATCCCTTCTGGTGAGGCCACTTTCCGGGAGTGGCTTGGGTGGTCTGCCATAGGCCACTCTGGAATCTGGGTGGTTGGCTGTCAGCATCTGCTTCAGTCGCGGTCTGGAGAAGTCCGACTGCGCCACGGCGCATGTGAGGGGTACAGCAGGCCGATGATGTGCCGCTTTGGCGAGGGCATCGACCTCCTCATTGCCCCTGATCCCCACATGGGATGGGACTTAGTGAAAGGAGATGGACACCCCTTTGGCGGCGAGGGCAGCGCATTTCGCCCACAACAGCGAGGCCGTGAGCCCCGTTGGTCGTTGCTCGGTGAGGATCTATAGAGCCGGTCTGGCATCGCAGAGGATGGCCACCGGCGACATTGGAGGCTACTCTACGACCAGGTTGAGGCCGGCCAGCCACGGCCTGCCGTGTAAATCGCCTTGAAGGGCAGACGGCACTGCCTGCTGTCGCCAGTTGCCGGTACAAGGCAGGCCACCGCTGCTGTACCGTCTTGCAGGATGGAGCCGTCTGTGAAGATCAGTAGTCTGCCCTTCAGCTCTTCGTCAAGCTTGCCTGCTGCAACCTGTTGAAGGGCCACACTGGGGGTTTGGCACGTGGAGGCACCTTGCAGGGACAGGTGGACCTCCGGGGGGGGGGGGGGGGGCTCGTGTGGTGGAGGGATGGGCACTGGGACTGGCCTGGCTTCGATGACCTCATCCAGGAGGCCGAGGCTGCCCATGCGGGAGCGGGGTTGGCAGCACAGTCAGTCAAGCAGTGCTGCCCCATCTGGGGCTCCGTCGACGTGCCCCAGGGCGCGGTGGAGCATCTGCAGTGCCAGTGGCCACTCTCCCGCTTCCACCAATGTGGCCGCCACAGGGGAGTCTCTGGGGAGTCCCAGGATGGCGCGGACCGCCTTTCGGTGCAGCCCCTCGAGCTGCCGTTGCCTCGCCGGTGTGAGTTTCACCAGCGGCAGGGCGTAGAGGAGGGTGGAGGAGGCAGCCGCCTGGCTCAATCGCAGGGCCCATCAGACAGTGCAGCCCCTTCCATGCTGTTGCAGCTTGCTGACTGCTCCCTGCACTCGGTGGACCTTGGCGGTGATGGTCTTTGCGGCGAGGATCCAGGTCAGCCTGTGGTCAATCACAAGCCCCAGGTGTGTGATCTCCCGCCGCCATGGGATGGGGGTGTTGCCGATCCGCAGCTGGTGTATGTATTGCCTCGCCGAGGCCAGGGGGTGAATCGGCAGGGCCTCAGTCTTCCCGGGTGATGCCAAGAGGCCGATGCCACCCAGGAAGGTGAGGGCCGCCTCCAGTGCCCTCTGCAGTGCGCCATGGATGTACCGGAGGCACCATCTGGGGCCCCGTACCGAGAGGGCCACATCATCTTTATGGATGGTGCAGCGGACCGGGAAGCGGGCCTCCACCGGGAGAGCCGCTGCTAGCCCCGCCAAGGCGATGTTGAACAGGAAGGGGCTCAGCACTGATCATGCAGAAACCCCAGACGTCATGTCCCGTGGCTCGCTGAGCACCTGGCCCACTCGTACCCGAATGACCGGCCGCTGGGGAAGGCCATGATGAACCCCCGGAGGCAGCCGGATATTCCCAGGTGGTCGAGCCCCATCTCGATGGCGGTGTGGGCCAGCTGGTCGAAGGCACTCTGCACGTCCACGAGCAGCAGCATCGCGGCGTCCCTGGTGGCCTTAGCATCCTCGAGGGAGGCCACCACATGGGCGATCGAGTCCGCGGTGCAGCCGTGGTGGCGGAAGCCTGTCTGCTGCTCAGCAAAGAAGTGTCGCTGAGCAGCAATGCATTCCACGCGTCCCAGGGCCACTCTCCAGCACCTTGCAGGTTGCAGTGGGGGAGACTGGCCTGTGTGACGAGATCGAGGTGGCAGGTCTGCGGCGCTTCAGAATAGAGACCACCACCGCTGTCAGCCAGTCCTGAGGCAAAGCCCCACTGCTCCAGACGTCGTCGTAGTACTCCAGGAGTCATTCCCGCTGCGGTGTGTCGAGGTTGCGCAGCATTTGACACGTGATTCCGTCGGCTCCTGGAGCACTACGTGTGTGTGCGTGAATGCTGCCTCCAGCTTGTCCATCCGTATTGGCTGTGTGCACAGTTCAGTGCAGCCGTCCCCCCGGTGTGGTGGACTCGGGGGGGGGGGGGGTTGCTGTCCCGGAGCTCGAGTCGATGCTCAGCCAGTTGCTCCAACCGCCGCAGAGAGGACCTGCTTCATTGCCTGAGGTGTGGCCACCAGGGAATTCACCGAAAATCATCCGATGTTCTTGTTCTTTCCCCTAGTGAAAATGTGCAACTGGGAATCTAACTGGTTTCAGCTGGTATCAACTGGTTCCATTTGGACATGAACTGGTCCCAGTTACTGACCACCTGGTCCCAGTCGGAAGCAACTGGTTCCAGTTAGATGCCAACTGGGAACCTACTGGAACCAAGACCATTTGTACTGGAAGTAACTGGACCCACTTGGGATCAGACTGAAACCTGAACCAGCTCTACTGGAAGTACCAACTGGAAATTTGACCAGTTGCGTTAGAGGAACTGGTATCAATTGGGATGCAGTGCCTGACCAGTTGTACTGCATGGCTGCACAATTGAAACTTACAAACAAAAGAAAAATGCAACTTATATTAAGTCACATGTATGCACTGCGACAAGCAGCGGTGAAATTTTGCTCCTCCCTAATGCAGAACCCTGCGCACATCTATGGTAATAATCATCATTCCAGTTGTAAATCAACTGGCATAACCAGCCTTCAATGTGGAAACATTTACATGCAAATGAGGGCTATAGCTACACACAGTTAAAGGTGTTCTCTGGAACAATGCCAAAGAAGACAGGGACTCAAACCCCCAAGCCTTCAGATTGTGTAGGACACTAAAACAGACAGCCTGCGTATGACTATTTGCCACATCAAAATTGGCATCTAAATGATAATCATTGTAGAGATTGGTAATAACCCAGTCATATCCTGGTGCCAAACACCCTTCAAAAATGACCCATGCAAAAGGCCTTCGAGTGGCAACCTATTATAGGACACCAAATCCTCAATCTCTAAAGCATATGTAGTGTAAGCAGTTTTAACTTACTTCATCATTCTCATCTGTACATAGCCATCATCATCCCTGTTCTTCGGGCTAGAGGCTGGCGAGTGCCCGCGGAATAAACGGGTCTGCTGGCGTGGTCTGGTCCAGATTTCCTTGGTTTTTTAAGGTGGTGGAGGTGCCGGGTGCTGTTTGCAATAGACACAAACTCTGGAGTTTCAATGCATGTGAATATAGTTTAATCAATAAAAAGTACACCACACGCAGAACAGATAGAGGCAATAGGCACAAAAGTTTATAAACCTACAATTAGCACAGCTCCGAAACTCCTACACTAGCCTCTGCATACCTCATTTATGCCTCTTTTCCTTCTGTGAGAATAGCAAATGACTAGTGGAAAAGTAGGACTGATGCACTAACGAAAACATGTTTAAAGAAGAGAAAGTCAAATTAAAGTGAGGTCAGCTCAAACGTAAGCAATCATGCCACATCAAATATTTTTTTTACATGTACACCAACAAATTTTTTACTAGTGGGGTGCTTTAATGGGAACTGAATTACTGACACCACAGAAGGTCTTCCTCTATACATCTGATTAATCCAACACTGACCGAACGCGCTAAGCAGACGTACAGTCATCATGCCTAGAGACACCGATTGGATGTTAAGCAGATGCACCCGCAGACGATGCTCAAAAAGTCAGCTCAGATCAAGGCTCAGGCGCAGCTTTCCGACGCAGTATAACGGCATGGCTGTTTTATTTAACTCACACTTTTGCGCAAGACCAAGCACCAAACGCTGGGTAATACTGCGCTGATGCTACAGCCTCGCGCAGTTGCTTGACCCATAATATAGTTTGCAAAAGTACAGTAGAGCACTTGCCCTGCACTTAAAGATAAATATGTACACGTAGAGAAGGAAACATTGCCATTATCACATAATACTGCTAAATTAAGGAGCGTTCAGTATTTTTTTAACCGCAAGGAAAGCAAAAAGCACCAGTGCAGGTACGTAATTATTTCTAACTCCTGTTTTAGTGCAGTATTTCGTCAAAAACGACTCGGAATGAATAAAAGGCAAATCCATCATTCCCATGCTGGGTGCAGCACCTTGTTTGAAACTCCCATAGACATACACTAGTGCCACATTTCCCTCTAGTATTTTGTAGGGAGCCAACAGCTCACATGCAAACTGGCAAGCAAAACAATGGGTGAGTTTTGCAAGAATGAATGCAATGTTTGTTAACCATGTGTTGAAACATCCTGAGGATTAGAGAGCACACACTGATAGAATGAAATCAAACAGCATTTAGAACTGGGCGCGAAAGTACGGCCTACAATGCATTAAATACCACTCTTTACTGCAAATGGAATGCTAAGTACTGCCCCGCAGGGGCGTCTGCGTAAGCAGGCGTTTGGTGTGTGGCGACACCACGGACCCGAGCCAACGGGGGGGTTTCGACCCCCTCCCACGTGTTCGCCGTGCGTGGCTTAGCCGTGTCCGGGGAAAAGGGGATCCTGGTGGTTGAGCCGACGCCGGGTGTTTGGACCTTTAAGGCCCCCCGGCAGAGGCAACACGCCCCTTTGGCCCCGGCTTCACGTAGACAGCACCCCTGGGCTGACCCACCCAGGGGAAATCGGCAGTCGCCTTTTCCTGTCTCTCACTCTCCTCACATCTTCGTCTTTCTCTCTTTCAGTCTGTCCTGTCTTCTCCTCCCTTCCATTTACTTCCCCTCTTCCCGGCGGCAAGGGTTAACCTTGTGCAAGTAGCCAACCTCGGTCTAGGCGCATAAGGTTATAGTAGCGGTGTATGGCTGGCGTGTGCAAGTTGCAGGCAAGTCCAAACTTGTAGCGTCCCCTTGTTGGGCTCCGAGGTGGGTGGTCGCCACCGCTTCCGAACATTCCACCTTCTTATGTATGCAACATCTTTTCCCTCACTTAATGATCGTACCGCTTCAAAGCGTGTACGCACCGAAGAGACATTTAAGCCTTTTGCACCCCAAAGACAAACCTTCCCGAGATTTCATGTAATTCATAGTATGAAGCCTGAAAAGCCTGTACGAGTGATATCGCCATTCCTGGTTGCAAAGTGCCTCACAGAAACCATAGGTTCAGGATATCAAGCAAACAAGATGCCCAGTGGCGACCTCCTTCTGGAGGTGCGCGACAAAGTCCAATACGAGAAACTTCCGAAACTTACAGGCTTTGGAGATGTGGACATTTCTATCACACCTCACCGCTCACTCAATACTGTCCGGGGCGTCATCTCGGAACAGGACCTGCTTGAACTCACTGTAGAAGAGCTCCAGGATGGCTGGAAAGAACAGAACGTAATAAGTGTTCAGCGAATTGTCATCAGGCGCGAAGGTAAAGAAATCCCAACCAAACATTTGATCGTCACATTTGCATCCACCATCTTGCCGGAAACTATTGAGACTGGATATACTAAAACTCGTGTGCGACCCTATATTCCGAACCCTCGTAGATGTTTTAAATGTCAAAGATATGGCCACGGATCACAGAGCTGCCGTGGGCACCTCACATGTGCGAAATGTGGTGTCCAAGGCCACCCTGCGGATGACTGTTCAAATGCACCCCACTGTGCAAACTGTGAAGGTGACCACGCAGCATATTCTAGGTCATGTGAATCATGGAAAAGAGAAAAGGAAATCATAACATTGAAAATCAAAGAAAACATTTCATTCAAGGAGGCTCGTAAGAGGTGTTCACCATTTCACAATGCTACTTATGCTAATGCGGCGCGTCGGGGGGCAGCGTCGCAAAGGTCACCGCCCCATGCCCAGCCCGGGTACAACGAGCTGACGCATGTGGCTCCTGCCCCCAGGGTGGAAGTAGCCCAGGCTACTCCACCAAACCAGCAAACACGGCCGGTTCCTTTAGGGCTTCCAGCAACACATTCTTTGGCACGTGACTGCACTACGCTAAGCGGAAGTGCAGCACTGCCCAAAGCTCCCAAGGCGGGTACCGCCCAGACTGCCTCAATCCCTCCACCCCCTGCAGGCGCTGACAAGTTCCAGCGCAGCAAGAGCCCGAAGGCAGTTCCATCGACCTCCGAGGTGGTGGGTGGAAAGGTCTCGTCGTCCGGGGCGAGGCTGCATCGGGAACCTTCCCGCTCTCTGGAGCATGTGTCTGGATCTTCGCAAGAGGATATGGACACACTACCGATCACCATGGCGCAACCAGCGCCTAAGGGGCGGCGGGACACTCCCGACCGCTCCAAAAAAGACAAAAAACCCATTACAGGGCCTGGAAAGGGCTCTGTAAACTAAGGCAGCACCACTTTCTTGTACACACAGCATCAATTCAAACTCACTATGGATACCGAAATTATACAATGGAACGTCAGGGGCCTGTTTAGGAACCTCGATGACGTTCAAGAACTGCTACACGAACACAATCCAAAAGTGCTGTGTGTACAAGAAACACACCTGAATGCAAAACACACAGACTTTCTCCGACAATATGTCACATTCCGGAAAGACCGCGATCACAGTTTCGTGTCATCGGGTGGTGTTGCAATCATAGTGGCCCGAAGTGTAGCATGCCAACGAGTACAACTACAAACTCTCCTTGAAGCAGTGGCTATTAGAGCTGTACTGTTTAATAAACTCGTTACTATTTGCTCTCTCTATGTACCTCCAAATTATCCTCTAGATAAACATGAATTTCAGTCTCTCGTAGATGAGCTGCCAGAACCCTACGTCCTTCTTGGCGATCTTAATGCACACAGCTGCTTGTGGGGTGATTCTAGTATCGATGCACGAGGTCGCCTTATTGAACAATTTCTTTTCTCTTCGGGTGCCTGTCTACTCAATAAAAAGGAACCTACATACTACAGTCTTGCAAATCAAACCTATTCATCCTAGTGTCGCCGTCCATATTTACTGAACTCACATGGGAAGTGATTAAAAACCCTTACGGTAGCGACCATTTCCCAATAGTACTGAGGAGACCTAAACAACAGGAGCCTCTGCCACAAGCTCCTCGATGGAGGATTGATGCAGCCAACTGGGACAAATTCCGCACACTCATTAGCATCTCATGGGCCGACATGTGTTCATTAGAAATCGACGATGCCGTTCAATATTTTACTGTTTCCCTTATCGATGCAGCGTCTAAATCTATTCATCGAACAGGAATTTCAAGCAAACGCCGCGTTCCGTGGTGGAACGAGGAGTGTCGCAATGCGCGTAGGAGGCAGAATAAAGCGTGGAGGGTGCTCCGAAATTGTCCTACGGCTGAAAATCTTGTGAACTTCAAGAAAGTCAAATCTCAAGGCAGGAGGACGCGTCGACAAGCAAGAAGGGAGAGTTGGCAAACGTTTTTATCAAATATTAATTCCTATACAGACGAGGCAAAAGTGTGGAATAGAATTAACAAGGTACGAGGGAGACAAACACACTCACTGCCCTTGGTAAACACCGAGGGCAACAGCTTAATAGACCAGGCAAACTGCCTGGGCGCACACTTCGAGCACGTATCGAGTGCATCACACTATAGCGAAACGTTTAAACGATATAAAGCAGCAGTAGAAAGGCAGAAACTGGAGCAAAAAGGTATGAAACGCCAAGCGTACAATGAGCCATTCACCTTAGCTGAACTACAGGCAGCACTAAACTGCTGCAATGAATCTGCCCCCGGTGCCGACCAGGTCACATATGAAATGCTAAAGCAGCTTCCGTCTCAGGCAAAGCAAACTCTCCTCGCCCTGTACAACGCTATATGGGCGTCGCGGCGAATGCCACTCACTTGGAAAGAAGCCATTGTCATACCGATTCTCAAACAGGGCAAGGACCCGTCTTCTGCTGCTAGTTATAGACCCATAGCATTGACAAGTTGTCTTGCTAAAGTTTTTGAAAAAATGGTCAACCGACGATTGCTGTATTTTCTCGAGTCAAACAAGCTGCTTGATCGATACCAGTGTGGGTTTCGAGAGAGTCGATCAACCACTGACCATTTAATTCGTATAGAGGCACAGATTCGTGAAGCTTTTGTCCATAAACAAACAGTTCTTTCTATCAGTCTTTCTCGATATGGAAAAGGCGTACGATACTACGTGGCGTTTTGGAATACTCAGGGATTTGTCACACTTTGGAGTCTGTGGAAATATGTTGCATGTCACCGAGAGTTATCTGTCCAATCGTACTTTCCGTGTTCGTGTTGGCAATGTTGTATCACGAACGTTTGTACAGGAAACAGGAGTGCCGCAAGGTGGGGTGCTCAGCTGCACTCTGTTTATTATAAAAAATGAATTCCTTGTATCTTCACATCCCGCATAACATGTTTTATTCAGCGTATGTCGACGATGTGCAGATAGGCTTTAAATCGTCCAACCTTGCAATATGCGAACGCCAAATTCAACTGGGTCTAAATAAGGTGTCTAAATGGGCTGACATAAACGGGTTCACCTTAAATCCACAGAAAAGCGCCTGTGTCCTGTTTTCTAGAAAGAAAGGCTTTCACCCCGATCCCAACATTGTGTTGAAGGATGAGCGCCTACCTGTAAAAATGGAGCACAAATTCCTAGGCGTAGTCCTAGACGCGAAACTTACGTTTGTGTCACATTTGAAGTATTTAAAGAACAAATGCATAAAAACAATGAACCTCGTGAAAGTCCTCTCCCGAACCACGTGGGGTAGTGATACAAAGTGTCTACTGAATTTATATAAGAGCCTTATACGATCACGCCTGGACTATGGTGCCATTGTTTATCACTCTGCGGCACCGAGCGCATTGAAGATGCTGGACCCTATCCACTACCTCGGCATCCGTCTTTCTACGGGTGCCTTCAGAACAAGCCCCGTAGAAAGTCTCTATGTTGAATCAAATGAGTGGTCGCTCCATCTTCAGAGAACATACGTATCCTTTGTGTATTTCCTCAAAGTAAACGCAAACAGAGCACACCCTGCATTCACAACAATAAATGACCTGTCCAGCGTCCAACTATTTCGGAACAGGCCTGCTTTGAGAGAGCCCTATTCCTTGCAAGTGAGGGCTCTTGCTGAAGAAATGGATGTGGCTCTTCACGAACACGATTTGATGCCTTATCCTGGTCAACTTCCGCCATGGCAGTGGCAGCTGATCGATTGTGACCTGTCTTTTGTATATGTCACAAAACATGCGCCAGCCACACATGTCCGCATGCACTTTCTAGAACTGCAGCACAAATACCATTGTCCTCAGTTCTTTACGGATGCATCGAAGACTCAAGCTGGGGTCTCTTATGCAGCAGTCGGTCCATCCTTTTCCGATGCCGGCGCTTTGCACCCCAACATGAGTATCTTTACCGCGGAAGCCTATGCAGTCCTTACAGCAGTTAAACACATTACACTGTCAAATATACCAAAGGCAGTTATATACACGGATTCGTTAAGTGTGGTCAAAGCTTTGAAAACCCTAAAGAGGTACAGAAATCCTGTAATTATTTCCCTTTATACAGCCCTGTGTACCGCCTACGCATCCAGGCGGCACGTCGTGCTGTGCTGGGTGCCAGGGCACCGCAATATTGAAGGGAATGAGTTAGCCGACCGGCTTGCCACATCTGTAGAGACCACCACTTCCCGAATATCTGTAGGTGTTCCTGTAATGGACTTGAAGCCCTTCCTGAGGAAGAGGCTCAGGGCCTACTGGCAGCAGCTATGGGATAAGGAAACTCAAAATAAACTCCATCTTATCAAACCTTATCTCAGTAACTGGCCCCTAGTATCAAAGCTACGCCGTACACAGGTAACACTCTGTAGACTAAGGATTGGACACACACATAGCACACACGCATACCTACTGTCGGGTGGTGATCCACCGATGTGCCACTACTGTGGTGAGCCCCTGAGTGTTGTCCACATCCTTCTGCAATGCATGGCTCTAGAAAGTCACAGAAAACAGCACTTTTTACTACCGTTCCGGGAACATCTGCCACTGCACCCATCTATGTTTTTAAGCAACAAACCACTTTTTAAACTGGAATCAGTCCTGGCGTTTTTTAAAGATATACACAATTTTAATGTTATTTATCCAGGCGACCTGTAGCACGGCCTCTCAGCAGAGGCCGCTGCTGCGGTGTTTTTATCAAGAAAGCACCCTCCTCGCCGTCCTTGGGCTCAAGGATCACGGCGAGGAATTCGTGCTGCCTCAATGTGTTAGTTTTTTAGAATCATCAACACCTACTTTGAGTATTCATAGACCACCCCACTCGCTAATGTCATAGTTTTAATCTGTTACGCCTCTATACAGCGATTCAATTTTAGATTTTAGGCCCATCTACAGCCACATTCAATATTAGCATCGTGACTCATTGCTCACCGCAGACATCACATCACCAGAAATGGCGCTCTTTGGCCATACTTGGCCCTTGCGCCACGAAAAAACACATCATCATCAGTGCTAAGTACTGAACTGCACGTACTGCTTCCTGTGTATCACACTAAGCATTGTACTAAGGAATGGGCGTTAGTCAAAGCCACGTTGGTGGCCTCTATACTTTGTCCTGTCTTAGGTATTATTAGATTTCGTTCTTACAACTGGAAACGGTCGACAAGATTGAAAAAATATTGTCTGCCATCATATTCAGTCCAGAAGCACGCAATTGCACTATGGTCAATCTCAACGAGTTTCTGTGGTGTGAACTTTTGGACCCTTGAAATATGTGATGTGCCAAAACAGCATGAGGTAATGCACCCCTTCGACACAAAGTAAATTCTCTTTCTGTCAGTGCAAGTCATTGAGACAATATGCTCTATTTTTGCATGCCCAGTGTCTGGCAGCCATACAGCTGTGCAGTTAGTCCTGTCAGGTCTCTGGTATTGTTCGCTGTGGAACACATGTCCATAAATACGGACTCTGTCGTGCTCCTCAACAGGGCCAGTGATTTGCTGGGGTGCTTGTGACTCAACCAGTCTAAGAATGCATGCACTGGCAGGCCTTGGTTTGCCCGGAAGGAGTAATGGTTCTCTGTTGTGCAAATCAATGCCCAAAAAACTTTTAATTCGGTGACTTGCAGTGGCCTTGCATGCACAACTTTGTTGGCCATTAAAATTCTGCTCATCACTTGATGGAAGCACTCCCTTTGCAGATGTTAGTTTCTTAATCTTACCAATGCCCCCTTCAAAGACAAAGCAAGAGTGCGCCCAAAGAGGCCCTTGCATTACAACACATTTTGCTAAGTGTAGCAACGAATGAACATTCGATGTCATCTTCTCTGAATACAAAAAAATGTTGCAGTGGCTTAGCTCGGCTATGCCAGGATATACGTAGCGTTAGCAAAGGTTCAGCTGATTATTCTTAGCTTTCCTGGTTGTCTAGATTGTCTATTGTCATGCTTACTGCTGCTCCAATGACACACACGCGGTATACGAAGGGAATGCGTGGCGAAAGTAAACGTTCGGCCACATCTTTCAGAACCGGTAGACCTGGCGGCATGGCCGGGTAACGATACCCATTGGTAACGCTAAAGAGTGGAATCTTCTGCTTAAAGAGAAAGTTCTTGCACGTTGTACAAACCCGCGCCACGGTTTCAGCCCACTGCGGCGTCGCCGCTAAACTCAATGTTTCACGCATGGCACTACTCAGCGGCGTCAAGTCTTGCATGTGCCATAGTCTTTCGCACACGTCGCACACATATCCAAACGGATTGTTTACGAAGTCCGTCTGGAAGGTCCGAGTCGCACTGGCGCTTTCGCTGAGTTTGACAGTATATTCAGTCGATCGGCGAGCCTTGACGTCATCGACGGCGTTTTGTTGTTGCTGCAGGGGTGGTCGGGCACGTCGCTGAGCCTCCTGGCGACGCCGCTTTGCTAGACGTTCGTCCCTTTGCTCCAGTGTCTCCGCAGCACGTTTAGCCTTCTTCTGTTCATTCCTCCTACGCTCAACCGCTAATTTCCAGGCAACTACTTCGGGGTCCGATGAGTCAAGCTTCTCCGCTCTTCTGCGCTGTTGAGCAGCATTTGCGCTCTCCTTCTCCATGGCTATACCACACTGGCAAACGCGTCAGAAGCGCAGCGGCTCCAGCGCAGTGTCAGACGGCGACTGCACAGCGAGCGCGCGCCGGCGCCAGTGCGTCTACCACGGCTACGACGTCACTCCTCTGGAATGCGCAGGCCGGCGGCGGTGAGTCGCGCGCGGCGGCGGCGGAGTGCGCCGCCGCCGCCGGTGCGCAAGCTGTGTGACATCACTGATCCTTGCGCATGCGCAGCACAGCTCTTGATGTGCCGCGCGAAACGGGCTTGGCTAGGCCAGTGTAGCTAACGCTACAAAACTGAACGCCAACGACAAATTGCACAAGCAGTTCAGTGCTCTTGCGTGCATCTCCAGAAGAAACATTTGCAGGTAAAAGGAACACTCCTTTTACAAGCAGGCTGAAGTGTTCCAAGTACTTTCTTGGCAAAACACTTTGAATGCATACAAGGCTGTAATATAAAAGCCACTGCTGCCACTCGCTAGCCTTCCAATACTTTCTTAACTGTACAGATCTAGGCACGCGAGATATAAATTGGGGTGGCTTTATGGCACAGAGGCTTTCATCAATTTGCTTTGTCCATTATGGTGATCCTATGTAGTATGGAGCCCCAACCTTGGACATCCACAGCTCCATGAATTGACGTGTCACACCAAGCAAAACGCAGTGCATGTAGTCAGGGCTGAAACTCCATACAATATCAAACCCCGCAAAACTTATCAGCGTAGAAGGCTCTTGACACCTCGAACATGAACTCCAGTCCTGTGAGCTTCATCCATGTCTTTTGGTGTTCCTTCTTTTGTTCTGTCAGGTGGAGATGTGGCACTCACAGGATGCTCAACTGTACCTGTCAAAAATGTATCACAGCCAAATTAGGCTGCAATCCGAAAACTGAACAACTTTGTTCCTAAACACATGCAAATCCCACGTTGGCGTCAATGTGCAGTTTTAGTGCAGTGCTAGTAGGTAGGTTAATGGTTAGACATAAGTAACCATGATGCATGCAACAGAGTTTACCTTTCCTGATTTTAATGTACAATTTCGTGCAAATTTTATGTCTGTTCTTCCCAAAGGTCACCACTTTACAATCCCATGCAATTTTATACTTGTGAGCTACTCTATTCACAGGCTATGCCAAAATGATGTCAAAACATGTTTCTGTACAGTAAGTTTTACTAATGTAGAGAACATAAATTGTGAAGCTGAAGGATCAGCTACATACACAAGTAAAAAATATACGGCTAGCACCTTTTGTATAGAGTTGTGCAATGGCTTTACTTGCCTTAAACACATTTGCCGGGATGCAATCACCAGCCACACCCAAAGTGCCCATTGTATTGCACTGTGTTTTGGATCATAGCCCTGGCCGGGGCATCAGCTATGCCATTGAAACAATACACCTGTATAAAGAAAAAGAAAAAAAGAAGGGTTTCGGACCTGAGCCAACGGGGGGGTCTTGACCCCCTCCCACGTGTCGCCGTGCGTGGCTTAGCCGTGTCCGGGGAAAAAGGGGATCCTGGGGGTTGAGCCAATGCTGGGTGATTGGACCTTTAAGGCCCCCCAGCGGCGGCAACACACCCCTTTGGCCCGTGCTTCCTGTAGACGGCACCCCCGGACTGACCCACCCGGGGGAAATCGGCAGTCGCCTCTTCCTGTCTCTCCTCTCACATCTTCGCCTTTTTCTTCTACTTTACATCTTTCCTGTCTTCTACTCTCTTCCATTTACTTCCGTGTTCTCAGGCGGCAAGGGTTATAGTGGTGGCGTACGACTGGCGTCGTGCAGACTTGTCAGTTCTGCCGCGTCCCCTTGTAGGGCTCCGTGGTGGGCGGTCGGCGCTATCGCCGAAGAAATACCTATTTTATGGCTAGACAAACTACTTTACTTTATGATCGCCCCCACAAACGGGGGCGCACCGAAGCAACCTTTCAGTTCTTTGTGAACAACGACACCTTCCCCAAATACCATGTTATCCACAGCCAATCCAACACGAGTGTCCGTAAACTGTCCCCGTTCTTGGTAGCTAAGTCCCTAGGTAGCGCAATAGGACCTGGATACAAGGCCACAAAGATGAGTAATGGCGATCTTCTACTTGAATTGAAAGATAAACCCCAATATGAGAAACTAAATGACCTAAAATGCATCGGTGACGTGGCAATCACTGTGTCAGCGCATAGAACAATGAATACGAGTCGTGGAGTGATCTCTGAAGAAGATTTTATGGACCTCACGGATGAAGAACTATTGGAAGGTTTTAAAGATCAAAATGTCACCAAAGTTGAAAGAATCCTCATTCGCCGAAACAACGAGCAAATTAAAACAAAGCACATTATAGTAACTTTCAACACTAGTGTACTCCCTAGCACACTGCAGGCTGGGTACATGAAGCTTCGTGTGAGGCCCTACGTCCCAAACCCTCGGCGGTGTTTTAACTGCCAGAGGTACGGACACGGATCGCAGATATGTCGAGGAAGGCAAACCTGTGCCAAGTGCAGCTCCAATGATCACGCATCAGATGCTTGCGACTCAGAACCGCACTGCGTGAACTGTGATGGAAGCCATCCGGCTTACTCCAGAGCTTGCCCTAAATGGAAGAAAGAAAAAGAAATAATCTCACTTAAGGTAAAAGAGAATATCACATTCCAAGAAGCAAGAAGGCGACTTTCTTACCTTGACCACACGAGCTTTGCTGAGGTGGCGCAACGGGGGGTAGCGTCACATGTTCCTCGGCAGCCTACCGCGATCACTAACAGTGCTCCGGTAGTCACTCTGCCTACCCCCCAGATGGCAGCAGCTACAGCTGCTCCATCGTCATCGACGACGAGTCTGCAGGCCGCGGCTCCGCAGGTCCCAAAACTAAACCGCACTCCAACTCCAAGGCCTGAGACAAGAGTCTCGGTGCCTGCTTCGCGGCCCTCTAGTGCCTCAGAGAAGGCTATGGAGGTGGATACAAAAACGTCGGCGTCCATGACGCCGAAGGATCAGCGCTCCTCGGAGCGCCCTAAAAAGGATAAACATCCTGTAGTCCCACAAAAAAAGGGATCCGTAACCTAACGGGTTACTTCCCTTGGCTGTAAATATCCATACCACGTGTACCTGAACACAGAGCGCGCACTTATCCCTCAATATGGCTACAGAAATAATCCAATGGAATGTCAGGGGTCTATTTCGTAATCTGGATGATGTCAAGGAACTGCTAAATGACCATCAGCCCAGACTTTTCTGTGTTCAGGAAACACACCTAAAGTCAACCCATAAGAACTTCCTAAATCAATACGTAGTTTTCCGTAAGGACAGAAATGCTGGCAAATCCTCATCAGGTGGTGTAGCAATTATCGTCCAAAAGTCAGTTCCATGCCAGCATGTATCGCTCCAGAGCCCACTCGAAGCTGTGGCTTTACGGGCTATTTTGTTCAACCGTTTGGTCACTGTCTGCTCGATTTATATATCCCCGGATGAACGGTTTGATAAAACAGAGTTTGAGAGGCTAGTTGATCAGCTTCCCGAGCCTTACATAATAACTGGCGATTTTAATGCTCATAGTGCATTGTGGGGTGATTCAAGATGTGATGCGAGAGGTCGGGCTATTGAAAACTTTCTTTTGTCATCTGGTACCTGCCTATTCAACAAAGCAGAGCCAACATATTACAGTCCCACGCACAACACATACTCATGCATAGACTTAGCCATTGGGTCGCCGTCACTGCTTCCTTACCTGGAATGGAAAGTTATTAAAAACCCCTATGGGAGTGATCATTTCCCAACACTCCTACAAACAGCATATTGGCCCGAAGGACCAGCTTATCCTAAGAGGTGGAGGCTTCGCAATGCAAACTGGAAAAAGTTCAGGGAGTCGTGCTTACTACGACCTGAAGACGTGGACCATTTAGACGTAGAAGGCGTGGCAAGCTATATATCTGAGTATATCCTCAGCTATGCTCAAAAGTTTATACCTCAGTCCTGCACAAACAGAGTTAACGCGAAGCCATGGTGGAATGAAGACTGCGAAATTGCAAAAAGACAGCAGAATAAAGCATGGGGCAGGTTCTCGCGCTACCCCACCGTTGAAAACTTTATAAATGTTAAGCGCTGCAAAGCAAATGGCCGGCGTATCCGCCGTATAGCTAAACGCGAGAGCTGGATGCGTTACATTTCCGCCATAAATTCTTATACGGATGCCCACAAGGTATACAATAGGGTTCGCAAACTTAAGGGTCAGTGTCCAAACCCGTTTCCCCTTGTCAATGAATGTGGCGATACAATAGAAGATCAAGCGAACACTTTGGGCGAGCACTTCGAGAAAATATCAAGCTCAGAAAATTATAGTACTAATTTCCTACACCATAAAAGAATAACTGAGAGTGCACCGCTGCGTCCAAAAAGTTCGTCATCAGATGGTTACAACCAATCACTAACACTACATGAGCTAAAGTTTGCTCTAGGCACCTGTGACAACTCAGCTCCTGGTTCCGACACCATTTCATATGAAATAATAAAAAATTTGCCTGATGAGACCCTGAACTGCCTTCTAGCACTCTATAATATAATATTCAGGACGGGTCGGATACCTTCAGCTTGGAAAGAGGCAATAATCCTTCCAATACTAAAGCACGGCAAAGACCCTTCCTCCGCTAACAGCTACAGGCCAATTGCGCTGACCAGCTGTCTACTTAAGGTGTTCGAAAAAATGATTAACCGACGCCTCGTCTACTTTCTGGAATATAACGGTATATTTGATCCATTTCAATCTGGCTTCCGAAGGGCTAGGTCCACAACTGATAATCTTGTCCTCCTTGAGTCATATATACGTGAAGCATTTGTACATAAGCAGTATTGCCTTACTGTATTCTTTGATCTTGAGAAGGCATACGATACCGCCTGGAGATACGGAATACTGCGGGATTTGTGTTCCTATGGAATATGTGGTAGAATGCTTGAGACTATAAAAGATTACCTATCTGAAAGAAAATTTCGCGTTAGAATAGGCAATGTTCTATCGCGCACTTTTATTCAAGAAAACGGTGTACCACAAGGGGGAGTGCTCAGCTGCACACTGTTCATAGTTAAAATGAACTCTCTCCGCTCTTTTATTCCACCCACCATTTCTTATTCCGTTTACGTGGATGACATTCAGATTAGCTTTAGATCTTGCAACTTGTCAATATGTGAACGCCAGGTACAGCTAACTGTCAATCGGCTCGCGAAATGGGCTGATAAAAATGGATTCAAATTTAGTACTGAAAAGACCACCTGCGTCTTGTTTTCTAGGCAGCGAGGGATGTGTCCTGACCCTAGCATCGTGATGAATGGCAGAAACCTAATTCTTGCGAAAGAACAAAAATTTCTTGGTGTAATTTTTGACTCTAAACTAACCTTCGTCCAGCATATTAAGGAGCTCAAGCTTAAGTGTTTTAAAACGATGAACATTTTAAAGATTTTATCTCATCAATCGTGGGGAACTGACACATATTGTCTTTTATCGCTTTTTAAAAGTCTTATATTATCGCGTATAGACTATGGTTGCATAATTTACCAGTCAGCTTCAAAAACTGCACTCAAGCTACTGGACCCTGTGTACCACTCGGGTATCCGCCTGGCGCTTGGTGCCTTTCGAACTAGTCCTGTTCAAAGTCTGTATGCCGAGTCAGGTCAATGGCCGCTAGATTATCAGCGTACGTACCTAGGAGTAGCCTATGCAATTAGAATAATGTCCATGAAAGAGCATCCATGCAAACCACTTCTGAACGATTCTACGACAGCTCAGCTATATGTAAACCGCCCTTTACACGCCCGACCTTTCCCGTTAGCAATAAAACCTGCAGCTCAACGTCTTGGAATTGCTTTTAAAGATCTGCAGGAAAATGACTACGCTGAAGTTATTGCACCCTGGGATCGGCAGCCTGTCACTTGTGACTGGTCGTTTAAAGAGCTCAAGAAAAACAGTTGTCCAAACGCAGAAATACAGCAACATTTCTTGGCCCTCCAGCACAAGTATCGTTTAGCAGCTTTCTTTACCGATGGCTCCAAGACCTCAACATTAGTATCATGTGCAGCCCATGGTCCAAACTTCTCCAGCGCTAAAACACTGCATAAACACAGCACTATTTTTACGGCGGAGGCTTATGGTATTCTCATGACTATCAAGCATATAATACAGCATAAAATAAGTAGGGCTATAGTGTACACCGACTCATTAAGCGTAGTCTCAGCTCTTTCCCATACCAAGAATAGCCGAAACTCCGTTTTTAACGAATTACTCGAGCAATTGCACATAGCTTGTCAACAAAAGCTTTCTGTTGTTGTGTGCTGGGTGCCAGGGCATTCGGGCATCGCTGGCAATGAAATGGCTGACAGGAAAGCAGCAGAAGCCGCCCACCGGAGCGGAATTGATGTGTGTCATACCTGATGTAGACATGAAGCCTGTTCTACGCAGGGGTCTATGTAGCCACTGGCAGGCTGAATGGGACAAGCAAGTAGACAACAAACTCCATCTAGTGAAACCACGTCTAGTAAAACCAGTCAAACAGAAACTTCACAGACGCACTGAAGTGACTCTCACCCGGCTCAGGATAGGCCACACTTACGCCACACACATTCACCTACTCACATCAAATGACCCACCGACATGTCCACGCTGTGGACAATTATTAACTGTTTTACACATTCTCCTTGAATGCCCTGGACTTGAACGAGAGCATATGACAAATTTTAAAGAGCTTTATGTTAATCATATACCACTACATCCAGCTCAATTTTTATCAAGTGACGTGCTTTTTAACTTTAAACGAGTGCTTGGATATCTTGCCAAAGTGAAGTTTTTAGATATGGTGTCTTTTAATCATACTCACCAGGTTGCGCCTCACAGGTGAGGCGCAGCCTGTTGCAGAACTGTAGGTCCGAGTCCTCGCCTTTCTTGCTGAGCAAGAACTGTACGGCGAGGGACATGGACCTCGCATTCTCGTTTGACCTAAGCCACTATAGTTGACAGAGTGATGACCCTTTTTATAATTTAGTATTTTATAATCATTGCATATATTATTGTAGAGATGCTCCTCCACTATATATATAAAGTGTACATATAATATGTTTAGCTACAAACATAGTAATTGCTTATGATGATTGTACTGGCGCTCTTTGGCCTTAGATGCCCTTGCGCCAATAAAACGAAACAAACGAACGATGGTTAGCACTGGGCTGGAAGGTCGTCCCGCTTTAAAATAAATCCCACTAATTTCATCAGCTGTTCTATCTGCGTCCACGACAAACCAAAGTTGACGGCGAAGTCCATAACTAGTGTTACAATGTCCCCTGCCGGGTGCATTCCAGAATTCGCGCGTACCACTTTGCTCAAGCGCTCAGGTGACCATTACGAAAGAGAAATAATTGAAGCATACCACGTTCTTAAGTTTGCGGACAAATGTGTCAGCGCGCCCTCTGTTGTGCTTTCTGAGAAGGAGGTAGCTTTTTTGGAAGGTTATGTGTAGTAATTTCTTTTACAGTCCTAGTGTTTTTTAGTTTTCTAGCTTTTAATTTTTAATGGTTTTATCTTTCTTGACGAGGCTTTTCGCTCTACTTCCATTGTTTCACCTTGTTGCTCATCTTGTTTTTCACTCTTCGTTTGTTTCTTGTTCTTGACGCTGCGCTTTGCTGTTCAAGCCTTATTGTTGTTTTTATTGTTTAGTTTTACCTTTGTTTTTGATGCAGCTTCTTTGTTGTTTAAGAAATTTTTAGTGTTTTATTTGTTTTTTTTTTCGACAATTCATGATTGTCCGTACGCGATAGTTTTATTATCCTTTACAAAACATGTCATTCTGAAATATGGTGCGCAAGGTTCTGGCTATATCCCTCGCCTTCTGTGACATTGCTGCTTGTGTATTGCCGGGCACGTGGGCAAGATGCGGTGATTATGGCGGTGACGTGGAGGTTTGTTGTCAGAAGGTTCTATCTTGACAGAGATTATGTTTGGCGGCTATGTGCATAAATTCAATGTTGTTTCAATAAATGTCAGTTGAAAGTTGAGCGCTAGTCCTGTGTGTCACCTCCTTCTTTGTGTGTCGTATTTTTAGCACTCCGTATTTTCCTTCTTGCTGCGGGGCTTCAGGATGGGGACCACCACCGCTGTCAGCCAGTCTTGAGGCACGGCCCCGCTGCTCCAGATGTTGTAGTACTCTAGGAGTCGTTCTCGCTGCGGTATGTCAAGGTTGCACAGCATTTTACACGTTATGCCGTCGGCTCCTGGAGCACTACGCAGGCATGTGTGTGCCAACGCTGCCTCCAGCTCGTGTATCTGAATGGGCTGGGTGCACAGTTCACGAATCAGTACGACCGTTGCCCTGGTGTGGTGGACTCCTCGGAGAGCAGGCTGCTGCGCCGGTGCTCGAGTTGGTGCCCTTGGTTGTTGGGGTCGCTCAGCAAAGCGGTCAGCCAGTCGTTCCACCAGGGCACGGACGGTAATCGCCAGTGCGACTGCCGCTGATAGAACCTGATTCAGCGCCTGGGGTGTGGGCAGCAGGGATCTCGGGAGGTGCCAGGCCTGCGCACCGTCCGCGTTGCGGCTGATATGGAGCACACCCCCTGCGAGCTCGCTTCGTCTGCGTCGGGCGTGGCGGCGACACACGGCGTCTAGGCGACGGAAGGCGGTCCAGGCCTCTGACAGCAATGTGCGCAGTGCCCTGCGCTCTCGCCTTCGCCTCTCCGCGCGCAGCCGCAGGTGCTGCATGTCGAGTACTGGCTTGCCCTCCTGGACCATGGACCGTACGGTGGCTGCGTTGGCGCTATCTGCGATCAGACCGATGAAATCGCCGTCGCCTGCAGGTCTCCGGCACAGCTCTCGGAAAGCCACCCAGTTGACCGTGCGGCACACCTTGCTCCTGGGGGCCCTGCCATGGAAAGGCGACAAGCAGGGGAAGGTGGTCCGGCCCCCATGTGTCTGGCAGTGGTGTCCAGCTGTACCGGCAGTCCTCGGTGGCCAGGCTTAGATCGACCGCCGTCTGTGTTGCCCTGGTGCCCCTTCGGATGAAGGTTGGAGCACCAGAGTTCAGCACCCGTAGTCCGAGCTGGTGGATGGCGTCCAGGAGCTCTTTCCCACGAGCATCGTAGCGTCGTCCTCCCCAGGCCGTGTGATGGGCATTGAAGTCGCCGCACAGGAGCACGTCCCTGCCCAGGTGCTGCACCAGCCCCAGCAGGCTGGAAGGGTCCCAGGGCTGGTTAGGTCGCACGCACACGCTGGCAACGGTGGTGTCAGCTCTGCCTGTGCGTACCCTCACTGCACAGCACTCCAGGGCCCCGCCGACCAGGTCCGAGACGTTCACCTCCGCCTGGGCCAGCTCCCTCCTGACGTAGACAGCGCACCTAGGGGCAGCTTGCAGATGGCCTGCATGAAGGCAGGGGGCTTTGAGGCAGGCCTCCGGCGTACAGGAGGTTTGGATGCCGTACCAAGCATACCCAGGCAGGCGGATGTGGTTTGGGCTGGCATACAGCTCCTGCAGAGCTAGCACATCATACTCGCTCTGCTGGAGGTGGAGGGCAAAGTCTGCTTGCTGCCGCCCCAACGAGTTGACGTTCCACTGAAGAACACTCTGGCGACGGCGGCGGGGTGCGGCTGGTGGCGAGAGGGATTAGCCATGATGGCTGGTGGGAGGAAGCGTGCCACTTGCCTGGAGTAGAATGGCACGCATTTGATTGTTGACTGGCAGTGTCTCGCCAGCCAGTCGCAGCAGGAGCCTGAGATGGGCCTTCTCCTGGTCCTCGGGCTGCTGGGGAGGGGCTCATTGTTTGGCAGGAGGTTTATCTGACCAGCTGGGAGCCGGTTTCGTCAGTACTGGGCGCAGGTGAAGTGTCTGTGGGCGGCGGGCCGTCGACGGTAAGTGGGTTGCACTGCGGAACCTCAGGGGCAATGGCCAGCACCTTGCGTGAGCAACCCTCATCGTCCGAGCTTTCCGACGGCCGTGTGCGTTTCCGCGTGGCGTCGTGTCCATCTGGTGGACACGACGGCTCTCCTTCAGCGGCTTCAACGGCTCTCCTTCAGCGTCAGGTTCCTGCGGTAGCGGCATAGCCGAGGGGTCGCAAGGAGGTCCAAGGCGAGCAGGCGCAGCCGAGGTTGTCGCCGCGGCTATGGCCGCAGTGTCAGCAGCAGGCGTCGGGAGGTTGCCCAGTGCTAGCACAACCGGGTCGGGGAGGGCCGGGTTGAACGGGCTAGTCTCAGTGGCTCGGAGGAGCCGCTCGTTCCGCTCGTGTTGAATCCTCACCTCCTCAGCACTGGTAAATGAGGAGTTGTAACATGCGCGAACACTGCACACTTGCCGCGCGTCTCCGCGCCGGTGTGCGCTCGGTGTCGCGTCGCGGTGAGGGGGACGTCAGTGGCGAAAAAGAGAAAAAAAAAGGAAACGAAAAGAAGCAATAAAAACGTTTGGCAGGAAGAGAGTTCACAGCACTCACAGCTTGTCAGCAGGGAAGAGTAAGTAGCACACGGTCGCATTTCACGGTTCAGTGGTAAGGAGACACCGTGGTACACGGTCGACGAAGTGACGGCGTGCTAAAAGCATGCGTGTCCACGTACGCACACACGGCACCGCACGTATGCACACACATACATAACACTGTATCCACAGGGGCCCGCGAGTGCGCAACGAACTCGAGGAGCCGTTGCAGAGAAGGATGGACGCGCGAGCGCGCGTACTCGTCGGAGTGCGACCACGACACGTCCGCACGCGGCGGCGGCAGAATCACGACTCAATAGGTTGTACGGATTGTTGCTTGTGCTTCATTCCCATTAGCTGGCTGCAAACACATGACCGCACTGGTGGCACTTTTCCAGCTGCTGCAGCCATCTACACCCGAGTTCCTCCACGTGAGAAATGACAAACTGTGCGCCAAAGCTGCTCCGAGACCTGGCTTCAGAGATTCTGAGCAACCCAATGCCTGGCCACTAATGTCACTCGCTACTTTGGATGTTATGTACCCATGGTGCAGCCTTTGCAGGAGTACAGCATCATGGCAGCCGTTTTTATTTCCACTGCATTTTTTTTGTGGCACTGTGCACAGATTAAGTCAAAAGAAATGTATAGCAGCTTGCACTACAGTTAATATTATGCAGCGATTATAAGGAAGTCTTCTGAATTGGTTTGGACGGAGCACCAATATAAGTTGTAGGAGTGTATGGCTGCACTGTAGCTCCATGCAAAGGGCTCTGAAAAATGGCTTTGTAGTGAAATCAGAAGGTTCCTGAAGGAGTAGCGCACTCAACGCCCATATCTGGGATAAGAACATCTAACTGGTTATTTTCCTGAGGATGTCGAGTATAACTTTTTTCAACTTTGTGGTACCTCGAGACAAGTGACACCACCTTATTTGTTGCCTACAGGGGTGAGTCAGCTAGCTGCTCATATTGCACAGTTTTTATGCAATTCCGTTTTTCCTGCTCTGAGCTGCTCCAAAAGCATGAAAATTGGGAAAATTGCTCCAAACTGCTCCAAAGCAGCCTGGAAAGCAAGTTTTTTGGTGATCACGTCAGTTTGAACGGAGGAAAAAAAGCTGAGTCGTGCAATGTGCATCGCGTGGTTGAATCTCAGGTGTGCGATGTTTGCTGTTGATGCTTTGATTTTTGTGTCAACGCATGTTGCTTCTGTGGTCACCAGAAATGAGCAAAGGGGCGTCTTTTTTTTATTTGAAGGGAGCGAATATTTCTGACTGCGTTGATGGTTGCCTTTCATGCATCGCGAATCGTGTCTGCACACCCACCGCTGCCACATCTGTATTTTTCTGAGTTTTCTCCCTTTTTTTCCCGTAATCACAAGCCCAGAAAAGCGCAATGTCAATGCCTGAAACGCTCTAACTGGAAGATCCCTGATACTGACCCCTTGTTGTGAAGATGCTTGACTGCGTGGACTACTCCAAGTTTGACTTTTTGAGATGTTGAGACATCGCATTAAACATATTGAGCTGCTTCAAATCAAGGTTCTCCTGCTCCACAATGTACATTTCACTGCTCCAAAAACTGCTCCCAAGTCTGTTTCCACTGTCTCACCTCGGTGCCTATGCAAAGTCACGTGCAAAGTAATAACCTCGTCGGTGACCTTCAGCTTTCTGTTAAACGTTCCTTGCAAGGGATCCATGAAGGCAAACTAGCTCGCTCCCCCTCACCACCCAACAAGTAGAGCAGAAGTGTCGCCGTGACGATGGCCTGCCAAACTGGCAGTTCCCCCCGGTGCTCTCATTTGGCTGCGGGCGCCCTCCAATTCCACGCCAGGTGTCAACCCGAAGTTTTCGTCGAGGTATCACGGGAGAAGTTTGCAGCAGGACACTTACCGGGTCCTGTGGCAAACTTCTCCCGTCAACTACCTCGTTGAACCATTTGCACTCGACATGGGACTGAGATGTCGCAGCCACGAGACTGTGCACATTGATTGCCTGAAACCATATCATGAACCGCTTGTTCACACGATGCCTTAGCCTACCAGAGTCTCCAGGGAGGGGGAAAGATTAGTGAAGAAGTGCACCCTTGATAGCTTCACAACCGTATTGCCAATGCTAAGCTAGTGGGGCACGAGCTGAACGTGGTTGCTGCTCTGGCTGGTTAAGCCTACGCCATCGTGTCTACCAGTTTTTGCCGACCTCGTCGTCCACAACGGCATCGAGCTTCCTTGTCACACTTTTCATAATGTGGGAACGAAACGCTCGAAGCAAGTGAACATTTATTCGTCGGTTAACTAAGCTGATGTCGCAGCCATTGTGTTCGAACTTCTGTCTCATCGTCCTTTTTTTGTGGACTGAAGCACACTGTCCACTACAGCGCTACCGCATGTCCGATGCCCACTACAAGGCTCCGCCCCCTAGCGATGAAGGCATTGCCGTCGAGTGGTTTATCTGCTTGAGTAGGCGTTGCCAGCATCTGCGTGAGCTGGCTTCAAACGGTCTGTAGAGATTGTCTCTTTGCATCCGTTAACCAGGAGAGTGAAGTACTTAGGATCGCTCTTGAGGACTTCAAAAGGGCCGCCGTAAGATGCTTGTAATGGAGGACGAGTAGCATCATGATGGATGAAGACATGGCTGGTATGAAGTAATGATGGGCTCATATAAACCGTTTTGCAATCATGACGAAGCGGCGGTGGTACAACAGTAGCCATAGTAGTTCGCTGGCAGTCGGTGTAAAAGTGTAGCGCAGCTGATGTTGTAGCGATGCAAAGAACTTGCCCGGTACGCGTAGTGTCATGCCAAAAACCCGCTCTGTGGATGAGCACTGTTTCTTCTTTCACCACAGTGCGAAGATCTAGCAGGTGCTCTGTCCATGGAATTGCATCGTCTTGCACATGCAGTGATGCCTTCAGTTGACGGTGGAAGCGTTCCACCATGCCGTTCGAATTGAGCTGTAGTCCATGCCGTTCGAACTGAGCTGTAAGCTGTAGTTTGTATGTGTGAGATGTCTAGGAGGCAGGAGAGAGCCCGAAAGAGGGACTATTCGAATTGTCTCCCTCGGTGTGAAGTTATGGTGTGTGGCATGCCATAACAAGCGATCCAGGTGTGCACAATATTGTCACATTTTACTTCTCATATTTCATATCACTTTTCACATTGTCGCAGCAGGGTCCTGCTGCGACGGGACCTTGTCACAGCAGGATATGATCAATGCATTTGCAAGACATGTACAGTAGCGTAATAATACGACGAATGGTGTACAATGCCCTTTGAAGCACCAAGTGTTGCTTCAATTTTTTGGAGTTGCAGGTAAATGCAATGCCCTATTTTGAGGCGAATTGTGCATTGTGTTCTATGACCATGCATTCATAAGATGTTTAAAAGGGCCCTGGGACACAAATTGAGCAGGCCGTTTTTATCACTGATTCTAGAACTGTTGTACGCGGGGATGTCGCAGAGAGAGTAGGAAACGCTGAAAGCAAAGTGGCTGTAATTTTATTTCAGCGAACAAACCGCCCAAAATCACCTCCTGTTTGAAATGAGGCAACACACAACGGAGCAAGTATCTGACATTACTTGCAAAACAACACTAGGTGCGCTGTGCAATGGTTTACGCGTCCATATGGCATGTCCACTAAGAACACAGCGAGTTCGACGCGTGCCGCCATATTTGTACTGCGCGCCACGCCATCTATTGCAGGCGTGGTGAAACAGCGCGCTGATACCACACGCAGGCTCCTGCAGGTTGCCACACAGTTCTGAAGCGATTGTAGTTTCATTGCTCGCCTCTGGTTCGGAAATTGCTCGGATAGGCCCTGCATGTTACATACATACGTTACGTTCATAAAACGAAATAGCTGAGCGTCACGGTAGAATAACGTTAGCGCACCCATCCGCTCATTGTCCCCGGGCTCCTGGGCTCGTAGTTTGTTATGGCTGGAGTTGCCTGAAAAGACCGCCCTGGCAGAGTTCCGGTGGTGCGTTTTGCTCGTCGCAGGCAGAGCTTAACAATCTCTTCCTGTAGCGCTGGTTGTTTTGGCATCCGTAAATGACACATTAGCAGCCACAGACACCGGGACGTGTGCAGAAGTAGCAGCATCGGGTACGTTTTCCGAGCCTGAGAGCTGCTGCCTGCCATGTTTACTGGCCAGAGATGCACGTGCCTGCATACTCCCTGTCCGCCATGGCAGCTCGGCTATGTCGTCTGCTCGCATACCCTCGAAACCGGTTTGCTTTTGATGGTATGCGCGCGCCTGGGTGCGAGATGGGCGTGCTCTGGTCGTATGTTGACGACCGGACGCTATCTGCGCGCGCGGGCTCTGCTCCCGGTGTCTTGCGGTGTCGCTCTATAAGACTCGCGTTGCTATTGGAAGCGACTCTGCTCCCGGTGTCTTGCGGTGTCGCTCTATAAGACTCGCGTTGCTATTGGAAGCGACTCTGCTCCCGGTGTCTTGCGGTGTCGCTCTATAAGACTCGCGTTGCTATTGGAAGCGACCATTGACGTCAGCGGGAGAGCGAAATACGAAAGGGAATGTTGTTTTTATGCTGTCTGCTCGTGTTTTGAACTTCGAGGACTAATAATTCCAGTTCTAGCTCACCGATCTGCGTAATTCTTTTTGCGTTCATCTCAGCATTCGATCCTACACACACTGCAGTACTGCAGACGGCAGTTGAAAAAGTGTCGCAGGGTCCCCTTAATATTTTGGTATTGTGAAGTCAACTTTTCTTTTACAGCAATGTACTTTGTGCTGTAAATTTATATTCTATGCTGACTTTAGATAACCTTGCTGCTGACTGAGAACTACATCTCTATTGTAAGCATGAAAATTTTGAAAATAAGTGTTTTTTTTTCTTTTGTATGGTGTTTTGATGTGCTGCAAGAGGCATTCTGGTGAACTTTCGTTCTCATTTTAGCACAGATCGTGTGCCAAAGCAGCATTTATTCATTATGGTCAATGTTTAAACTTGCTTTCTATGTTACCAAATGCGTGCTGTGATCTTTTTCTTTCTCCTTTTGACAATGTGCTATGTAAGCAAAGGCAGCTGCTACAAATAGTTATTTTTCTTTCTACAAAGTCTGCTCCAGAATGCTCCTTGCCATTCCCATCACTGATGCCATTATGTCACAGGGTGGCAAAGTAGATGACATGCAGATTTGCCAAGGGCTTGCAGACCGCACGTGTAAAGTTTGCCATAAGAGAGAAAAAGCAATGGTTTCAGCAGCCATAGCAGCTTTCCTATTTTTTACACCTATGCTGCAGAGTAATGATGGCCTGCAGGGCACACCTGAACGTACGAGTTTGCCATTGTAATCGTAAGCATGCAGAAGGGATTTCATTAGGCATCCGTCATTCTAGTGCTTCAACGGGTTGCTATGTTTTGCAATATTTATGAACACCTGCTAAGTGCGAACATGCATTTCAACTCTGTCCCTGCAGTGCAGATCGGGACGATGGTTGGGGTGGCTGGCACACGATATGCCTGAAGAGTGTGGCCAACGACCTAGAGAAATTCACGTTTCATTTGCTTTAATTTCATCTTCAAGACAAGGGTGCACAATGCGCACTCAGAAAAGAGGGGAATTGCTTTCCTCTTTCAAGCTTGATAGCTGTAGAACTTTTTGCTGGCAAAGCTGCTGAGAGGCGCTATTTACATACGGAAACAACGAAGCCAGGCACGCACCAACACTGTATATGCATATGCCACCACTGTATATGCCACCTGCGTGTAGTGGGCCGAAGACTGAAATGGCGCTAGCCGACGAGAACAAAGAAGACCGCGCGCTTCTTCCCCGCTTGAGAGCCAGCCCCGACGGACGTCTTTTGGCCGAAGCTAGCCCCCCAGCTACCAGCAACCCTACAACGCCCCTGAAGGCTCGTGACAATATGTATGATGGACACTGTGTGGCTTTTGAGGCTAGGGCTCCTTGAAGGAATTTATCCGTTTGGCAACAGATAGTGCTACATGGTTATGTTTGGTCGATGGGCGAAGAGGCAGATGTCTGGATATGTTGCAATGTGCACCTCGAAGAGAGTGTTCAAGGGAACGAAATTCGGCAGCCTTGCCAGCACCAAATTGAAAGGAACGGGCTGATAATGCCTCCTTGGGCATGCCCTTGGTGACTGCTTGTGGGTCTGCTGTCTTCGATGTAGGCGAGCATGCGGCTGCACACGCCCATGTCACGGAGAGCGTCCAGAATGGATGCGCGTGGCAGGCAGTCATATGCACTTTGCCCATCGAAGAGATTGAGACAGGCCACCTGGCCTTTGCTAATGGCTTGCTCGAGGGTAGCAATCCCATCCACGAGGGTGTCAGCTGTTGAGCGGCCGGTGCGGCAGCCGCTCTGTGCAGGAGCAAAATAGTTCCATGCAGCAGCAATCCACTCGGACCGCTGTACTGCCATGCCCTCCATGGTTTTTTCCCCCTGCTGAAATGAAGGCAACTAAGCGGTAGGAAGACTTCTTGGACGTTTGCTTTCCCCTCTTCTGAACTCCAACGGCAATCTCGTCTTTCAAAGTGGTAGGGCTCACTAGTGCACTGAATGTGGTTGAAGGAGTCAAGTTGGCACAGATGCTGGATCCTGTCCAGATTAGTGTTTCCATCGTCCCCAGGAGTGTATCGGTGCATGCAGTGGTTGAGGACGAGAGTGAGGTCGCTGATGGTAAAATTTGCAATGCACAGCGTGCGGATTTCAGGGAGGACTCTTTCAGTGAGAAAAAATCACTCTGGGGTGAGCAGCTCTGTTCTACTACACTCGGGTAGTGCTGGCAGCACGGTTGGCGGCGATGTCGCAGGATCACATCCTCGACAGGGCTGCTGCATTCCGATGGAGGCGAAACATTGGGGCGCTGTGCTGTGCAATGTCAGTTCATGTTAAAAACCCAGGTGGTCGAAATTTCCGGAGACCTCCACTGCGGCGTCTCTCATAACCAGAGCTAGTTTTAGGACATTAAACCCCACAAATCAATCCAATCAACGGTTGGTGGTGACTCCTGGCAGGGAGGGGCGAATCTGTTGGTGAGGAACTTAGCGAGATGTGATGGCTATTGGGACAGTGATCGAGGACAGAGAAGTGCAGTTCCCTCGGATGCAGTATCATGGCAAAAATTCAACATAATTATGCAAATGTGCGGATCGTCAAGCAAGTGGCAGATTGTCTGAGCTCTTGTCCTGGCGGCGTATGGAGAGGCACAGACACACAGCATCAGTGTGGTTACCCACTGTCCAAAGCTAGAGCCTCTGCAAGAGTATTGCAATTATCTGCACTCTGCGGTGGGTGGTGCGCATGTTCGGTAGTTTCATATCTGGGTGCTGGGTTGCCCAGAGGAACTGAACAACGCTTCGTTGTGGCAGCATGCTTGGCCACATATGGCCACAAAATCAAAGGTATCTGACACTTCAGCAGACATTTGCTGGAAACGACGTTACTGGACCAGGACCATAGTCGAGTGTTGCTCCTACTGCTGCAGTGAGGCTCCAGGATAGTGGTCAGAGCTGTGCGTGTCCCTGGCGCGCTTCCACATGTTGTGGCACTCATCAGGTACCTTTGGTGGTGCTGCGAGAAGTGAAGGTTATCTTGCTGTTTTTAGAGGATGAGCAAGCTAGCTCTATGGACGGTGTTGAGAAGGTCCCTTCCATGCATGATGGTGTGGTCAGAGCTTGTTGAAATCGCCGCACAACACAAACGGGGAGGTCAAGCATGCAGAAAGGCAGCACACAAAAGCACAAAGAATGGGAGGTAACCAGTGGGCTTAACTGGCCACACCTACATTTGCGCTACTGATGCAAATTATTATGGCGGCACACTCTATACTCTTGGTGAGGATGCCATGAGTGTGCTTCACTGCATGGGCGATGATGGCGTGCACATAATGCAGGCTTGAGCATGGCCAGCAGGGTGGGCAAGGTCTATGCAGAGTGACTGCGTGTACATGGCGAGTTCGCACCTTGTACCTAGCGAGTTTGCGCTCAGCAGTGACAGCTGTGTCTGGGGCGGCAACCTTGGCAGCCCTAGGATAACAGGTCACAGCTGCAAACTCCGGCTGACCACCACATCCATAGAGGAATGAACCAGCCAGATAAATATGGAGCCACAGGAAAGGGGTGAATGAGCCGATCTTGCCCGAGAGTCTCACTATGCCACTGCTGGTGTAGTGCACGCCGGTACTTGGAGTATTTGGCTCGTTCAGCCGCTTAGCTGATGCATCGATGCACAGTCTTTATGAGCTTTCATGGCTTGATTTGCACAAAGTGGATGGTTAGGCTCATATTCTGTATGTTGTAATTCCATACAACAACCTGCAACGGCCTCAGATTTCTCGTTTTCCCGAAGAATATCAACCTTCCACCCAGAATTGTGACAAGTTGGCAGAACTGGAGAGAGTGGCATGTACGGCACACTTCTCGCTAAAGTTGTTAATGAATTCCATGTGTTTATTGTATAACATACAGCAGTCTGCTGCTTCGTAAAAACAGTTGCCACATCACTGACGAGCCGATAAGCAGCTGTAATTGGTCTAGAGCATGTGCTCCATGCAGTTGCCGTCCGAGGTGGCTGAACAAACACAAGTTTTTTTTCTTTTGTTTTGAGGGAGATATTGGTTGATGGAATGTGGCGACTCTTCAACTGGACCTCCTACGAAAATCGGTGATGACTGCCAATCGTCTAGGACGTCTCTGATACAAATCCAGCTTAACTGCTTGTACAGCTTGCTCCAGTGCCCCCACAGGGGCATCTGCTTCTGCAGGCATTTGTTGTTTGGCAACATCGCAGACCCGAGCCAGTGGGGGGTTTCCACCCCCTCCCACGCCTAGCCGTATGTGGCTGAGCCGTGCCTGGGGAAAGGAGGGTCCTGGAGGTTGAGACGATGCCGGGTGCTGCACTTTTAAGGCCCCTTGGCAGAGGCAACACACCTCTTTGGCCTCTGCTTCACATAGACAGCACCCCAGAGCTGACCCTCCCAGGGGAAATCGGCAGTCGCCCTTTCCTGTCTTCTCTTCGATCTCAGTCTTTTTCTATTTGAACCTTTCCTGTCATCTACTCGCTTTCATTTCGAACTTTCCTGGCAGGTAGGGTTAACCAGGTCTATGCTAGCGAATCTTGGGTACGCTATATTAGGTTATAGTAGCTACGTACAGCTGGCATCTCCAGTTCTCCCATGTCTTGTGGCGTCCCCTTGTTGGGATCTGTGGTGGGCGGCTGGCGTAGGCTGCTGAAATTGATTATATTTCATGGGTTTGCCGTCATTTCCATGCCTCCCTGTTGATCCTCTTGGTAAAAGAGGTTGCACCGACGAAACATTCACCTCCTTCGAAAAAAATACTGAAATTTTCCACGTTTCCACATTATTCATACTGAATCTCATGAAATGGCAGCAAGAATGATTTCACCCTTCCTGTTATCAAGGTGCCTTGAGGACACAATCGGACCAGGCTACAAGGCAACCAGAATGGCCAGTGATGATCTCCTGGAACTTCAGCACAAGACCCAGTATGACAAGCTCCACACACTTGTTTCTTTTGGCCCCCACAGGGGCGTCTGCGCAAGCAGGCGTTTGGTGTGTGGCGACACCACGGACCCGAGCCAACGGGGGGGCTTCGACCCCCTCCCACGTGTCGCCGTGCGTGGCTTAGCCGTGTCCGGGGAAAAGGGGATCCTGGGGGTTGAGCCGACGCTGAATGATTGGACCTTTAAGGCCCCCCGGCAGAGGCAACACACCCCTTTGGCCCCGGCTTCACGTAGACGGCACCCCTGGGCTGACCCACCCAGGGGAAATCGGCTGGTCGCCTTTTCCTGTCCCCCCTCTCCAGTCTTTTTCTTTGCTATCTCCTTTCCACGCTGTCCTGTCGTCTCCTCTCTTCTCCTACTTCCTCTTTTCCCCAGGCGGGTTGGGTTAACCTCGTGTGGATAATCAACCTTGATTAGACATATTTGGTTATAGCAATGATGTACTGCTGACGTGCACACATATTGTCTCTGCCATGTCGTCACGTCCCCTTGTTGGGCTCGGTGGTGGGTAGCAGGGATCATTGCCGAATATTGATGCTTTTTGCTATGGGATCAAAATATCCTCCGCTTCCTGATCGTCCCCCTCCGAAGAGGGGGCGCACCGATGCAACACCCCAATTTTCTCCCAAACCAAAGGAAAGTTTCCCGAAATTTCATGTTGTTCACAGCGAAAACCCAGAGAAAACAGTACGTTCAATGTCACCATTCCTCGTAGCAAAATCGCTTGCTGATGCAATAGGGCCAGGTTATAAGGCAACTAAAATGGCTTCCGGTGACCTCATGCTTGAGCTGTGCGACCTAGCACAGTACAATAAGCTCCCAAAACTTGTGACCATTGGTACAAACCCAGTTTCAGTAACACCGCACCGCTCGTTAAACACAGTCCGTGGCGTCACCTTCGACCAGGATCTATTGGAAATAACTGAGGAAGAGCTTCTCGAAGGGTGGAAGGAACAGCGTGTCTACCAACCGGGAAAACCGGGAAATCTCAGGGAATATGATTAGTCTGGAAAATCTCGGGGAAATCTCAGGGAATTTGGGGTTCTCTCAGGGAAGATCAGCTCAAGTACGATAGTCGCGGTAACGCTGGCTCTAACAATGCACCTTGCGATTGAGTTTATAGCGCAACCCGCGGTAACTGAAGGAATGAGTGCCCCCCCCCCCCCTTTTCCTAATCGCTCTCCGTCGCGCGAATCGGCTGCTTTTTTTGATTATTGGCTTTGCTTGTCGCGTCTTGTTCTATGTAAAGTCCGCTGTATGTGTCTGGACGCGGATACGGCGCGCACACAGGCCGTGTGTGCGCCGAGCGTTGTTATATTGTGCGTTTGCTTGCACGCAGTCTTTTCCACAAATATTGTGGAAAAGACTGTGTGGAGCTGCGCGCTGACTGTGTGAAGCTGCGCGCCCTCCACATAGGAAGAGGACGCGACGCCGATTCTACACGCCACGCGGTGACGCGTTGTACCGCGTACGTGTAGTTAGGGCAGTGGGTTAGGGCTTTGCTTTCTTGCGGAGATAAACAGAACTTATTTCTAGTTGGGGCGCGTAGTGCGCTCTGCGGCAACGCCATTTCGTGGTTTCGGTTTCTCAGCGTGATTGCAACGGAGGCGCGTGAAACTTGATGTTTATCTTCATCGGCACGGCACCCCGTGTAGAGGCGGCGGAAGTTGATTTTCATCTTTATTGGCGTAGCTTTCAGCTTGTTTATTATCGACGCTTATGATCTGAGGGTCGCGGGATCGAACCCCGGCTGCGGCGGATGCATCTCGATGGAGGTGAAATGTTTGAGGCCCGTGTACTGTGCGATGTCAGAGAACCCCGGGAGGTCAAAATTTACGGAGTCCTCCACTACGGCCTCTCATAATCATAGCTGGTTTTGTGACGTAAAACCTCACAAATAAATCAATTATGAACGCTTACGAGGGATTCTTGCTGTTCATGATTACTGAGTTTACTCTGCCCAAGGCAGCCACACGCAGAGAAGATACCGTGTGTGTGTGCCAACAGCGCTGGTTGCTCCAAGATGAGAACAGGGATGCGCTTTATGTGCGCAGACTGCGATAAGGCGCTGTGCGTAGACCCGTTTTTCAAGGAATACTACGTTCTAAAATACTATTGAACAATTTGCAGTATTTGCTCGATTCTAACGCGCACTCGATTGTAACGGCCACCAGTTTCTCGCGACAAAAAAAAAAGTGAGACATCAATTGTAGTGCACACCCATTTTCGGGACATAGGAAAAGGGAGACCTTAGTAATCAACCTTCTCACATTAATAAAATCGATGCCGTACTCGCGTAATGAACGCACTCGCATAATAAAAGCACCGATAACTTTAAACCACTGCAGTAGTTGATCCGCGGCGTCTCGAAGACGTTCGGCGCGCCGATTCATAGCTCCTGCGTCTCGATGAAACTTCCGCACATTGCCGGGCGTAGCCGCGTGCAAGCGGCGGTAACATCATTTACTCGCAGTGGTGCATTCCTCCGTGCAATCGCAGTTCATTCACGCCTGCTCCCGCGTGCTGCGCAGGCTTGCGCAGCTAAGCCTAAGCATGGTCGGGGCGTGATCTCCGAGATTGCAGCGCGCACGGCTGAGAGGCTCTGCCTCAGCACGGATATGAGGGAGAAATGCGATGATGAGCCGATTTGCGTAAGGCGAATGGAAACATCTATTTTCCCATTACGGCCACCCACAAACGCTATTGAATGTTCGCGCCGCTGGGCATCTCGGACTTCGGTTGGCCGCAAAATGGCCAAGCTGGCGCGGCGATTATCATCGGCCTACGCGTCATGTTCGTCGTGGCATCGTTGCGTGGGGGACCGGCGGCGACATAGAAACTACAGAAACTATTCGCGCCAAAGACCGCCGCGCCGCTAGTTTTCCTACGCGCCTCGGTATGGTAAAGGTGTCATTCGTTCGCACTCGATTGTAACGCGCATATGATTTTTGGACCCGTTTTATCGAAAAAGAAGTGTGCGTTAGATTAGAGTAAATACGGTATAAGTGATGCTGACACCAAAATACAGCTCCTGATTCTTTTTAAAAAGACGATGCTTTTCTGACCTTACTTATTTCGTACATCCAAAATCCGCAGTTTCACAAATTGACCGTCTGGGAAAGCTTATTTCTTTTTGTTTGTTTGTTGTTTTTTCGTTTTTCTTTATTTGACCCTCAAAGAGCTGAACATCCTTATTAGTGATGACATTGGGTGACGTGGTGCCTACCCGCATCGACATGAAAGAAAGTTATGTGCCACTCAGGGAATTTCGCAAAAATACTGAGGGAAAACCTGGAAATCTCAGGGAATTTAGCAATGTCAACTCGGTAGACACCCTGAGGAAGAAAATGTCATCAATGTACAGCGAATCAAGCTAAGAAGGGACGACAAAGAAATAGCTACAAAGCACATAATTTTAACTTTCTCTATGAGCAACCTGCCAGAGTTCATCCAGACAGGCTATATCAAGATTCGTGTTAGGCCATACATTCCTAACCCCCGTCGATGCTTTAAGTGCCAACGGTTTGGCCACGCCTCGCAGATCTGTCGCGGTCAACTGACATGCGCTAAATGTGGTGTGAAGGACCACTCGGCTGATGACTGTCAAGGTGAGCTTCATTGTGCCAACTGTGATGGAGGCCACCCTGCATACTCTCGGTCTTGCCCAAAGTGGAAACAGGAAAAAGATATCATAGCTCTAAAGGTGAAACAAAATATATCGTTCAAGGAAGCGCGGCAGCGTTTCTCCTTTGTCGGAGGCACATCTTATGCCCCCCGCAGGGGCGTCTGCGTGAGCAGGCGTTTGGTGTGTGGCGACACCACGGACCCGAGCCAACGGGGGGCTTTCGACCCCCTCCCACGTGTTCGCCGTGCGTGGCTTAGCCGTGTCCGGGGAAAAGGGGATCCTGGGGGTTGAGCCGACGCTTGTTCCACTGTGTGCATTTTTTCTGCATTACTTCATTACATTGTTCGGTTACAGGAACTCCGTACACGATGAAGCGGTGCCTATTGGCTCCCGCCTGCCACGTCTTTATCTTGGTCTTGAGCTCCTGTATGGAAGTATCTGGGGAGGAAGCATTGTCTGCTATATCGCAGCATCCGCAATGTACGACCTAAACTGCCTCTGGTGCGCTCCAAATGTCCACCGCAGCATCCATTTCTGCCATCACCTTCTGGAGGGTGGCATCCTTCCACGTGCGGTACTGAACGAGTCTGTTCCACTTCACAGCGCGTAGAGTGGTGTACTTCATTCTGAAGGCATTCCTGTCTCCATAGGTGAAAGCACACCGACTTTTGTTCGGCGGCTCTCTGGAGCGTTCATCTTGATGGGGCTCCTCCTTGTTGGAGGGTCCCGTTTCTTTCGGGCTCTTGCCTAGCTGCTTACACCTTTTTTTTTCCCAAAAACGGGCGTCCAACCGTGGACCTCTAAGGCGCATTCTCCGTCCAGTTGGGTGCACTCTGCCTTTCTCAGTTGGAGTGACCCTAGTTGGCTCCCCTGAGTTTCCTGGGTAGGCCGTCCGTCATGTGCGCGAGGCTCTTTGCATTCCTTCTGGGACAAATGTGACGTCCCATTGTCCGTTACAGCATGATGCAACCCTTCCGGCTTTTTCGTCTGGGTCTCTTCCGTCGCGCTTTTCGGGTCATCAAGCCGCGCCTGCAGTTGAGAAACCCGCGCCTGGAGTTCTTCGCGCATATGGGTCTCCCGGCTCAACTGAGAAAGAGCTTCGCTCAGCCTCGCCTCAGTGTTTTCTAGTTTCAACGCACACTGCTCTTTGTGCTGCCGCAGCGACTGCGCGAACTCATCTCGCAGGACGTTAAGGCGGACGCACTGCTTGCAGACATACTGTGTTGCCGCGCTTGCCTCCTCTACGGATTCAAAAGGCGTGTCCTCAATACCGATCCACCCATCGCAGCTTGTACACGCCACCCAGCTGTCTCTTTTGTTTCTGGCTTCAGCAGACGCGCTCTGTTTGCCTCGCGTTCTGCCCATGCTGCGGTTCTTGGTCACTTTAGCATTCATAGATCCCGCCTCCGCACAGCGCCACAACCCGAGTCACACTGCTAGCGCCACCTGTTATCTGCCTCGGTGACTGGTGATGGATCAGTGTTACCGGTGGATGGGTCAGTTAGGCCTTAGGCCTACCCCTCGCCGACATGGTGAGCTGCTGGACGACGGGGACAACATACAGAGCCTCACGAGACGCACCTCACACACAGCGTAGTACACAGCACAGCACTTCACACGAGATGCGGCCCACACACATCACACACATCTGATTCAACGCGCACCTGATTCAAGCGAGGTAGCAGCCTGGACACACAACACACAACGCATAGCTTGCGCAGGAAATGTTCATCTCTATGGGACAGCGCCATCTATTGTATGCTACAGGAGACGCTACTGGCTACGGCGGATGGACATACCGGACGGGCGGCAGGTGATGCCATAAGGAGCTTCGCCCCTAAAAACCCCGCCAACAAGTGCCGGCGCCACTGTCGAAAATCCCTAGACATTCTGTCCCTATGTACCTAGAAGCTGAGAACAAAAGGTGGGACTTACGACAAATAGATGCTTGCTGCACGAAGCGTATCCCCGCAGTCTGGCTGGATCCGGTCTGGCTCAAAACCGGATGTGACGTATACTTGGGGAGGTACTCCCTGCCCCTAGATAGGTACTGGCGTGGCTAGGGAATGACTGGTGACCTTGTCCCCAGTCCCTGTCACGTTACATTCCGCGGGCTGCAAGAAAGAGGCATTTGGCATATGGCTGCGCCAGTTGCGCTCGCAGATGGAGGCTATGTCATCCTTGCGCGGTGTCATAATTGGCGACAGCCAAATGAAATTTTTGTGTCACTCGCGTCTTCGTTTGGCAGCCTCCGTGCGTACTTGCACATTTAGTTTTGCTGGTTTCGACGCTACTTGCCTGGCCAGTGCGGTATCGGCTATCCGCCTCCAGCACGTCGATTTTTGCGTGTTGTACGTTGGGGGAAATGACCTGGCCAATTCTGACAAGGATCCGCAGGACATATGCGACAGTATCAAGGTATGTACACTGAAATAATGTGCCTGGCAATGATCATTGAAGGTTTTGTTTTCTTGATGTTTTAGGAGCTGGTGTTACAGCTACATCGCGATGTGGCCCGCGTAGTGTATGTGTTCAAGGTGCTGCCGCGCTGCTATGACACCATGGACACCGACGTGGGTCGCAAGACGCACAAGCAGCGCCTGCTAAATCGGAAGCTTACGGCCACGCTCAAGCGCCTGTCATATGTGCGGATCTTGAACGCCGAGGTAAGTTTCCGCCGGCGAGGCGCTAACCCTATTATAGCGGCATGCAGCTGGGTACCATCCGGGATGCATTCGACGAAGTGTTCGAACTTCTATTGAGGTGCTCGGGTGTTCGCCGTGCAGAGCCGCGAAAATGCATACCGCTTGTCGATGTCTCTATTTGTATAGATAGCCCCGCACTTCACCCTCTGTTTATACTCGTGTCACATGATGGATCACGGGCCATCGTGATTAAGACTGGTCGGTACAAAATTATTTAATTGTAATCGGCTCCGTTCCGCAGTCTGAGTAAAGGAGCCAGTCATGACGAGGCTTTCCAACGACATTGAGATACTGATATGAAAACGTAGATGCTGGTACAAAGCACGCTTAGCAAGTACGAGTACAGTGTAGACGTTTAAAAGACCCATATGTTGCTTCTAATGATCATGCAGCCATTATAGACAGAAGTGGACCACGAGGCTTTGCATTTAATGCTTTTTTCTTTTTCTTAATGAGACGGACACGTGGACAGTGAGGATGCTTCTGCAGTGTGTTGGACCTTTTTAAAACAATACTTCATCAAAACTGCGTTTTAAATGATTTGGAAGCCAAGCTATCCTGTCTCAGCTTTCGAAATATTAACCCCTATATCTTAGAACGATCCAATTCTCAGTGCTTCACATCGGATACCCAAGGAACTATGACAGCAGCACCCCTTGGCTGCAGTGGCTGTTGCAAGTAATGAACCACAATTCTTCAGGAGTGCGGTGCCTTATTTAGTCAAGTTCTGCATCTTATGAAAATCCATGTCCGACATTGATGCTACATGAGCTGGCAAGCTTTCTACACCTTTAGAAGGGCACGCATTTGGGCTGGTTGGTTCATGATTGCAAGAAGACGAAAACAGCGCATGACACAGGACAAGGAAGAGCATTGTTGTAAGAGAACGCCATGATTCGCTGCCGGTGATGAATTCCCCCAGCTCCTCGCTTGGCATTTACCTTGATCCTGATCTCGTTGTACATCCGTTTGTGACGGCGGCCAGGTTAGCCACCCTTGCCTGGTATGCAGGTGCTCCATGGCTTGAACAAACGCTACTGACAGAAACCTTACGCGGACTGAGCACTAGCTATCACTCTATATATTTAATTGGAGATAATTCCGGAGTTGGGGGGGGGGGGGGTAAAAGACAACACGCCCGTCCACTTTCAGCGCACCCAAGACGACTGCTTCATTTTCGAAGGAAGAAATTGAAAGGGGATATAGCGAAAAACAATAAAATAACACATAATAAAATAACCTCGCGTCCCTTGTGCAGAGCGTGACCCTGGCCACAGCCGTGCAGACTTGTTTTTGACAGGCCTCGCTTGTTACTGGGCCTCTGGTGCTTTCATGCCGCGTTCCAGCACTCTGTGTGGGCCAACCTCCATGCGTTGAAAAGAATAGACTTCGTGCTTTGACACGACATCCCTCCACTTTACACACCGTCTCAAACAGACCGGATTCCGCCCCTTATCGGAATGTCCATATGGGAAGCGAGTGGTGTCTGCTTGCTATAGTGTCTTCCATGTTTGAGCAGCATTTTACCCAATTTCTAGAACCCTAAGGCTTTCTCTCGGGCGGCTCTTCTTTTCGCTCTTGGTGTTCACGAAGCTGACGAGGCCTTGAAGAAGTGGGTACAGCATTTAAAATTGAAAATAAGCGCAACGCTCGCTGTGTGTGACACTGCCGGACCATGTTGTGGCAGCAGGGAGATTCAGTGCGATGCCGCACGTTTTGTTTCGTGCCCGTGCCCGCGACAGACATGCAAAAGGCAAATTGGTTCACATGCATTATATACCTCTTGGAGAGGTAGGCTGATGCAGTTAAAATCAACATTTCAGCGCCACTATGGGTCCTGTGTTCGCGTTGAAGAATGCAAAGGGGTAATTATTTTTTGCCTAGGTGCCTCAGGGCAGGGGTTTATACCCCCCCTGTGTAGAAAGTCTGGATAAACCCCCACCTCGGGGTACTGGTGTATATCACTGACTGGAAGATTACCATGGTAATAGTAGGTTATGCATGCTTCGCATGTAACATTGAATGTATAGATTATGAAAGCACAAGTAAATATAGCTGCTTGTCTGTTGCAATTACACAGCGGTTTTGTGTTTAGTCACTTGTTCAGTAAACAAATCATTACCTTCCAATGTGTGTGGACATATTGTGACCTTCTAAAGTGTTCAGAAACATCTTGCACTTCTTTTGGCATTTGTTTTATTGCCTTTTGTTTAGCAAAGTTTCTGGTTTTCACCAATGTAGCATGTGTTGTAATACTTGCATGGATTTGTGTAGCTCACTGGCAAGATTCTTTTTACACTGACTGCAAGAAGTTAAGCACACTGATGCATATTGCTCACCGTACTTAGCGGTGGAAATGTGTACTACAAGAAGCTTTCACATGCTGTTTAAATTCCTGAAACTTTTGAGTGGGCCCTCATACAGAAAAACAAAGCATGTGGATATTTGTCAGTGTGCCGTATATGCACGGTGTAAGAATATGCTCAGGTGTTGACACTGCGCGTGCCTAAGCAGCCAGATAATGTTCGGTCTTGGTCCGTTGAGCGCGGTGGCGCCATCTAATGGGCTCGAGGCGGAGAGCGCCCGCGCTCGCCATGCCCTCTCCGCTTACTCTCTTGATTTCGCCCCCCGACGCCGTTTAGCGACTCTGCCAAGCCACACCGCGCGCCAAGCAGACGCGCTCTTGAGTAGACGATGCCCGCGCGCCGACCTTTTGCTCTTTTTCGGTCTTCTGCTAAACAGAATCACGAACGTTGACCGAAGTTGTTGCTGAAACACACATGAACAAAAATGCCTGGCTTCAGAACAGCACGGCTGCACATGCCAGCAAAAGGCGCATTATCAGCAGCATGCGCGTTGCTATGGAGACGACTGCCCTTCTTTTCGTAGCACCCTCCAAGAAGGCGCCCATGAAAGTGCAAGTCAACTGATAAGAACCCGAACATTATCTGGCTGCGCGTGGATTGCGGCTTCCCATGCGTTGGGGGAAGAGTGTCAGCACCTGAGTATATTCTTATACCGTGTGTATAAGTTTGCACTTGCAGATACAGACAATCAGCCATAATGTGGGATGAGACCTTAATGGATATGGAAAGGTCATGAGTTATACTGACAAAATTCAGCATTGTTTTTATTTATTTATTCATATAATTTACCCTTGGGGTTTGCACATTACAGAGGGGAGGGGCATGTTACACATCAAAATGGAGCATGCCGCTTGGCTCTAATTAAAAATGTTCAGTTTGCATATGCAAGTGTTATTTTTGTTTCCCAATTGTGAATTTTCTGGTTGAGGGGACGGGCCACGTTCAGTTCCAACTGGTCATTTGAACAGACCATTTTGGTTTTTTTCTTTTATTTTTTAGTTTGGGCCCCGCCACGGTGGTCTAGTGGTTATGGCACTCGGCTACAGATCCGAAGGTCGCGGGATCGAATCCCGGCCGCAGCGGCTGCATTTCGATGGAGGCGAAATGATGAGGCCCGTGTGCTGTGCGATGTCAGTGCACGTTAAAGAACCCCAGGTGGTCGAAATTTTTGGAGACCTCCACTACGGCGTCTCTCATAATCAGAGCTGGTTTTGGGGTGTTAAACCCCACAAATCAATTTTTTAGTTTGTTTTACACGAAACTTATAGTATCATTTGCTCTAATTGACTTCCAGAACAGTTCATGCTAAATTCTTAAGCTTAATGCCAGACAATGCTCAGGATTTCTCAACAGTTTCACACGTTCTAGTGGCCTGTGGAGTTTTGGTGAGAAACCAGTGTCACACTATGCGAGATCAGCTTCGTGACCGCAGGTAAGGTTCATGTTGAGAAACTTGTGAAACTTAAATACAAAGCCTCCCATTTCCACAAGTTTTGTAAACTACAGAGTACATTTCGAGCATAAAGCACCAGTTATTTATGCTATATATTGCTGCATTGGCTAGTTTTCCCGAGGGAGGCGTTCAGACGGCGACGTAGGGCGGCGGAGTTGGGGCGAGTGAGATTGGCGACGAGACAGCGGCGAGCGGGAATGGTGACCATGCGGCGATGGTGAGCGACGGTACGGCGTGGAAGGGCCGCCGTTACCGGTGGTCGAGGAGGCTCGCGGTAGAGCTGAAATCGGCCATGGTCCGAATCGGGGCAGCGGTTGGATCCATACGGCTGGTGCCAGTACCACCGGCTGTTACAATAACGGGCCACGTGTCCAATGCGACGGCATTGGAAGCACATGGGGCGGTCATCAGCGGTCCTCCACTCGGCTGGATTGCGAGTATGGAATGGCGGCCTTTCACCCTGCGCGTACGAAAAAGGAGGACGGCGGTCAATCGGCCGGTAAGGAACTGCGGCACACACAGTGTCTAGGCCAGCATTGGAGAGCTCCTGATGCACGATAGCTTGAACTAGTGGCACCATCTGGGAACTGTGGTCACAAGTATGGGCGCACGTTGAAGCAGGAGACACAGCGTCAAGTTCACGTCGGACGATTTTCTTGACGTGTTCGGCGGTGAGAGGCGCGGTGAGTGGCGCCGACGGCTCAGGTACGTCTGCGCACGACCATGTTGCTGCCGTGTTTGCAAGTCAAGCGAATTGATGGGCAATACGTCCACTTTTGGTGGCCTCAAAGCGCTTGCACTCCTGGATGATGGCATCGATGGTGTTGCAGTCTTTGCAGACTAGCAGATTGAAGGCGTCATCTGCTATGCCCTTTAACACATGACCCACTTTCTCAGACTCCGCCATGCCGTCGTCGGCTTTGCGACAAAGGGCGAGCACGTCCTGTATACAAGTCAGGTATGACTCTGCCGACGTTTGTGCTCGGGATGCCAACTCCTTCTTTGCCGATGCCTTTCTGCCTGCAGACTTGCCGAACAGGGCACGCATCTTTTCTTTGCATACATCCCAGCTCCCAATTTCGTCTTCGTTATTCTCAAACCACACCTTCGCTGTTCCCTTAAGGTAAAATAAGATATTCGCCAACATGATCGTCGCGTCCCAATGATTGTTCTTACTTGCACGCTCGTACATGGGCAGCCAGTCTTCAATGTCAACATCGTCAGTACCGCAGAATGTGCCTGGGTCTTTCAGCTGAGCAAGGACGACCGTAGTTCTTGCAGCCGCCTCGGTGGGCACCGGTTCCTCTTCCGCCATTGTGCAGAAAGCCAAGCGTCGGCCGCTGCAAAGCTCCGTTGCACCGTATGGACTACCCAGCACCTCCACCAAAAATTCCACGGGGATAAGAATAATCAGAGGAGTGTAGAAATTATATTTACACATTATATACAAGGAAAGAGCAGCAGACAAGATGGCAGGGCATCGGCACGAGCGCTGCTCTGATCGTCGTCTTCATCTTCTTGGTGCATTCCTCCAGGCTCGGCAGGATGCGCCGCTAACTGCGCGGAATAGCGCGTAACAATATTGTAAAGGAAGACAGACAGAACAGCGCCTTTGATGCGTGCCGGCTGTTCTATTCTCTTCTTGCTCGTCGTCTCCCTGTCTGTCCCTCGGCACCTATCGCAAGCCCCCTAAGCTACGGTGGAGCTTATTGTCATTGGACGTGGCTGCGCTGCAGGCTTAGGCACATACGAAATGTTTCTCCGGTTGGCGGCACTGGGTGTGCTGCTGTGAGCTCTCTTAGCCTTGCTGTGGTCTGCCCTGGAGAACTGTGAAGAAATCCTCCGGGGGGCCGGCACTGGCTGGGTTGTGGTGGTCGTTGCAGGCGTGGGTCATTCTGCAAATTGACTTGTGGAACCACCAAGGACGCCTCCACTGGTTGGCGTTTGCTTTGCCATGGTGGTCAACGGTCTCGTCAATGCGGTGGCTTCACACGGCAAGCTGCCAGGCATGCGTGTCAGGCAGTATCAAATGTCATGCAGGGGAAGTTTCCTTCGCCTGATACTCTTTCGTTGCAAATGAGACGTAGACAAAGGAGCATGCTCTCCACCGTTGAACGCCAGGTGTCGCATGCTCTGAGCAGCAGTGACGTGTGATCCTCTCGTAGGTACTTACTATAAATGGACGAGCTTCCGTGTTGTAGGGTGACACAACTTGCACTTCGACAGCGTTGTCACTGTTAGGGACAATGGAAAGCTGCACTCAGCAGACCTTGGCAATAAGACAATAACCAGATGTGAAGTAGCAGTGTCTAAGCCGTGAGATTTGAGGTCCTCCTTCCAGCCATCGATCAGCTTCGGCTACAGTGGCGGGTCCTTAAAGGTGGCCTTGTCCTGAGTCTAGACCTTGTCATCTTGTGGAGGGACTTCGCAGGGCAAATGGGGAACGCCAGCACACTCGGTCAATGACTGCCTTGGAGCCGTTGGATGTGGCTCCGTGTTTTCCTGGCACACCTCTTCAGTAGCATCAACTTCACAACGATCAGTGGCGCATCCCCTGTCAGGTAACAAGGCTTGGTTGTGGTCCGCACGTCGCTTAGTGGCTGCAATAGGAGTCATAATAGATGGCTTGTTGTGGTCACCCGACTTGCACGCTAGCTGGCCAGGAATAACTGGTGTTAGCATAGTTTGTGTGCTGTGGATGGAACGTGGTCTCTTGTATTGAGATCTCTGTAGACAAATACAGCTTGGAACCAATCAGTATGTCAGGGCTGGCTGTGATGCTCTCTGCCAATGAGCTGCAGTTCAAAGCTACAGCCTCAAGGTGGCGCTCCTCCTGAGCTGCTTGCTTCCTTGGTAGTGGACCGGTTGGATCCGCTGGTAACAGGATTGTGGTGGCGGATCCGTCTGAAAACAGCAATCGGTCTGCCACTCCATTCCTGCATTGGCAGACTCCCTCATACTGGTGCCATGCTGCAGCCACATCACCAATGTTGTTGATGGCTATGAGCAGCGTGTAGCAGCCCGGCCAGGCATACTGGCCACTGAGGACGTTCACGGCTTCGATCCATTGATCGGCATCGTCTTGGAACCCTCGGAACTCCGTCAGAACTCCGTCATTTTCCAAGTAGCCGGTGGCAGCAAAGGAGCAGGACGCAAAGCACCCCAACGCCATGGAGTGGGGCGTTTTTAGAGTACGCTGATCACATGCAAGAACTCCGTGGCACTCTCGGGGGAGCCGCTAAATGTTCCGGTGGAGAGCGCAGGGTCCGCGGTAATCAGGGCATTGATAGTGCACAATACCTGCAGTGCGGTGGGCGGCAGCCTGGAGCACGGTGCAGTCAACGTGGTAAGCGTGTTGCGAAGTTGCACGATGGCACTCACAAGTTCCACTGCACTGTTGGGTGAGCCGTCTAGAGCACCAGGCATGGTGTGCGGAGACAATAGGGCGCCCACAGTGCTCCTGCCAGCGGCATCCACGGCGAAGGGGCGGTTCGCAGCAAATTTGTAGCTGTCAAGGGGTAATCAGATACCAGACCAGTGCAGGATTGGAGCCATCGAGAAGGTATAGATGCCGCCCTCAGGTGGTGCAACCGTGACCTGGAACGGCGGTATGGTGGCGGTTTCCCTCAGCTGTAGTCGGGGACGGCGACACCCTGGAGGAAATTCCACATCGAGTTCACAGCTGTGTTCCGCTGGTGATTTACGACTGCACCCCTGTAAAGGAACAGACAGAGACAGCGCCTTGGGCGCAGGCCAGCTGTTCTATTTAGAGCTGTGCGAATAGCAAAATTTTGAGTGCGAAGTGAATTCGAATATTTATGTTCCAGTGCGAATCGAATCGAATATTTTTGAATAACATCATATCTAATTATGGAGAAATGTACTGTTAAACATGGGCAAAAAAATTACTGCGTGACGTATATATTTCCACAATGCCGCCCCAAAGTCCTGAAGAACATTCCAACACTGAATTGTGCAACAGAGAGCTGAGGTAACTTCGCCGCAGCACGCGAGTGTTAACTTTGCCGCGGCACACGGGTGTTAGCTTAGCCGCAGCACGCGAGTGTTAACTTCGCCGCAGCACTCGGGTGTTAGCTTTGCCGCAGCACTCGGGTGTTAGCCTTGCCGCAGCACTCGGGTGTTAGTTTCGCCGCAGTACATTAGGTGTTACGCGGCGAAGCACACTACTTGCGGGAAGGGGCCACTTGTCATGAGACATAGTATTTTCCCCCCTTAATTTCCAACTTCTTTACGAACTTACCATTTGAGCTATTCCCTCGAATAGTAAAATTTAAGTGCGGATCGAATAGCAAGCGCTATTCGAAAATTATTCGAAATTTCGAATATTCACACGCCTCTAATCCTATTCTTGCTCGTTGTCTCCCTCTTGGCATCTCGCGCGTGCGCCTAAGCTGTGGCGGAGGTTATTAGAATAGAATATTTATTTCCAAAAATACAAGGTTCCAGAAATACAATATGTATATATTAACTAACCGTGCACCAGGATCCTAACAACTCTGTTCATGAAAAACTGCAGTGGGTGTTTCACAACATATTGAAGGCGAAATTTGTACTGAAAACACAGACATCAGAATAGTTTGCTGTAGTTCCCGCACGGAAACCTTATGCAATCTGCTGTTTCAGTGCCACACCTGAAGTGTCAGAGGAAGGCTAGTTGAACTACAAATATGAAGTGTGTTGTGGTGAAATGTTACTTAGCCTGAAGTTATGCCTATAAGGAGCAGTTAGCTGATTTGATCTTTAGAGGTATTATATAATGATGCATGTGTGCATGTATGTATAGGATTTGTTAAACATGTCATAACAGCTCTAGCTTAGAGGAATACAAATGTGTGTTTATGTGGTACTGGCGACTACTCAAAAGGCGCACTTGCTGTTTCAAAGTGAGGTTTCAGCTGCGCTGAAGTAGGTTTGGTTAATCTTATCATTGCACATTTAATTGGTAAAACGTGCACTTTGCTGTACATATGGTAATTTTCCTTTGATATATGCTTGCACCTTGACGCACATAGGCTATACATAATTCTGGAAGATTCCTCACATTGTGGAAATCAATTTCATGCAAAGCACTCGGCAAGTAGCTGCTTCTGTCTTTGTGTAATTTGAGTAGTTGCATATTGTGGGCTTATTTTATCTCGTACATTGACAACACTGGCATCTGAAGTGTAGCTTGCTGTAACGTCAGCAGTGCTTTTGTTACAGCACAGATATCGCTTTTATCAAAATGAAGCATAAGTTGCGCTTGTTGGCATATTTCCATTGGGATGAGAGAGAGAGAGAGAGAGCTCTTTATTGAATGCTCTTTATTGGGATGAGCAATGCTTGTTGAGTCAAAGGAGTGTATATGCAAAGTTTATTACTGTTCTAAAGCAGATAGCAAACGCTGCAATGACAGTTCATGTTACGCAGGCACGAGCACAACTGATGTTAGGCAACCATTGACAAAATACATTTATTCACAATCTGTAGCACGTGGTTGTCAGTTGAGGGTCCTTGCACCACATTTTGTTTGCTGTGCTAAGATTGCCAACCATAATGAACTGCATGTCTCTTTTTGCTGATCTGGGTTGATATAGACTGTGAATCACCAGTCACGCTTACCGTGGGCTGTGCGCCGAAGTAAGGCATGATGTTGGGCTAGTTGGTTCATTTGAGCAAATAAGCTTTAACTACACGAACAAGACACCACAGAAACGTAGAAACTGAGCGCAGACTTCCAACTGTGTTTATTTCATGAACAAAGAACATTTATACAGACCGGCAGGAGCAGTCACACAGATAAGCCCCCGCAGGGGCGCCTGCGTGAGCAGGCGTTTGGTGTGTGGCGACACCACGGACCTGAGCCAATGGGGGGGTTCGACCCCCTCCCACGTGTCGCCGTGCGTGGCTTAGCCGTGTCCGGGGAAAAGGGGATCCTGGGGGTTGAGCCGACATCGGGTGATTGGACCTTTAAGGCCCCCCTGAAGAGGCAACACACCCCTTTGGCCCCGGCTTCACGTAGACGGCACCCCTGGGCTGACCCCCCCAGGGGAAATCGGCAGTCACCCTTTCCTGTCTCTCTCTGCACATCTCCGTCTGTCTCTCTCACTTTATATCTTTCCTGTCTGCTTCTCTCTTCCATTTACTTCCGATTTTTCGTGGTGGCGAGGGTTAACCCTGTGTGACATAACCAACGTAGGTTATATCATATTCGGTTATAGTGACAATGTACAGTTGGCATGTCAGGGATCACTCTCAACCTCTGCCATGTCCCCTCGTTGGGCTCGGTGGTGGGTGACTGGCATTGTCGCCGAACAAATCAATATCTTTATGGGATCCTCGAACCCTTCAGCTGATCGTACCCTGAAAAGGGTGCGCACCGATGCACCAATTCCTTTTTCGCCAAAAAACAAAGACATGTTCCCAAAGTTCCATGTGATACATTGTGAACAATCATCTACAAAGGCTAGAACTATTTCACCGTTTTTGGTAGCAAAGTGTCTAAAGGAAACTATTGGAAGTGGCTATAAGGCTACCAAGATGGCAAGTGGGGATTTGCTCCTCGAAGTAAAAGATAAGGACCAGTATAACAAGCTCGCACACCTCGTGGCGTTTGGAAACAATCCTGTCTCGGTGAGCGCTCACCGCACCATGAACACAGTGAAAGGTGTAGTGTCGGATGAAGATCTAATGGGACTCAGTGATGCAGAACTCCTGGACGGATGGAGAGATCAAAATGTAGTTCATGTGCAGCGCATCACAATCAGAAGGGATGACATTGAAATCCCCACAAAACACATAGTACTGACTTTTGGCTCAACCACCTTACCCGAAACTCTGGAAACCGGCTACGTAAAACTACATGTCAAACCCCACATTCCCAACCCGCGGCGCTGCTTCAAATGCCAAAGATTTGGGCATGCGTCCCAGAGCTGTCGAGGGCAGCTTACCTGCGCTAAATGCGGAACAACTGGACATTCTGCTGATGACTGCGAGCATGATGAGTTGCACTGTGCAAACTGCGACGGCCCTCACCCTGCGTACTCCAGAGCCTGTCCAACCTGGAAGAAAGAAAAAGAAATTATTACTGTTAAAGTCAGAGAGAATATTACGTTCCGTGAAGCACGACAACGTATTTCGCCGTTTTTTGCGAAAACACCTTTCGCCGAAGTGGTGCAACGGGGGGCGACACCACAACGGCCTTTGGCGGTTGCCCGGACCACGCGCAGCGTGCCGAGGCCAGCGCCACCCGCCCCCACGGTGGGAGCAGCCAAGGCTGCCCTGCCATCTCCGATCCTGACCACACCGGTGGTGTCTACGAGCTGCAGCAGCGGCCAGGACAGCACAGAGGCCAAGGAGGTCCCATCGACATCCGGCCAGGTGGGGTCCAAGACTTCGTTGCTCGATACGAAGTCTACACAGCGTAGACATCGCTCTCTGGAGCGATTGTCCAGAGCCTCTCAAGAGGCTATGGACACCACTCCAAGTCAGACGGCGCAGCCAGCGCCGAAGGGGCGGCGGGACTGTCTCGACCGCTCCAAAAAAGACAAGACGCCAATTACGGGGCCTGAAAAAGGCCCCGTAAAGTAATTGAACCTGCTGTCTCTTGAAATATGTCACCTAACACTCCTCTCTTCCAGTCACTTGTAGCGGCAAATCGCACCTTTTAATTTCAAAATGGCTTTTATTATTCACTGGAATTGTAGAGGACTGCTACATAATTTAGGTGACATTAAAGACATAATAAACACCTTCTCCCCTGTGGCATTGTGCCTACAAGAAACAAACTTGGGCGACAGGCACACAAACTTTTTAAGGGGTTTTAATGTCATACGGCGAGATCGAACCCAGGCCAGCAGGTTGTCTGGTGGCGTGGCTGTTATCGTAAAAAGTGATGTCCCTACAAGACGAGTAACTGTTAACAGCCACATAGAAGCCATAGCTGTTACAATCTTAGCACATAAAACTGTCACAATTTGTTCCGTCTACATTTCGCCAACTACGCCATTCACTGCAAGACATTTGGAGTTGATTTTAAACCAGCTGCCGGAACCTTTTATTATAACAGGAGATTTTAATGCTCATAACACATTGTGGGGAAGCACTGCAACGGATGCTCGAGGACAAATAATCGAGGATTTTATATTTGCGAGTAATGTATGTCTTCTAAACACTGGCACAGCCACATACTGCTCCCCAAGTACTGGAGGTATGAGCTGCTTGGATTTAGCGCTGTGTTCCCCATCCATATTCACCGATTTTACCTGGAGGGTCATCGACAATCCTTACGGCAGTGACCACATGCCTGCGATTGTACAGCTTGTGTCCCCACTTCCCATGATCCCCTGTAGACCACCGCGCTGGAAGCTTGAGTCTGCAAACTGGCCTCCGTTCACTGAAAAAGCTACTCTTGAAACAGAGATAACTGAGGGGCTAAGTGTAGACGAATTAAATGACAGGATCACTGCTTGCATACTAGCAGCCGCAGCGGAAGCTATCCCACAATCTTCTGGCATCTTTTGTAAAAAACTAAAACCCTGGTGGAATACCGACTGTAAACAAACCAAAAAATTACAAAACAAGGCGTGGGGTATCTTTCGCCGATATCCCACGCAAGAAAATCTTCTCATATTTAAAAAAGCACGAGCCAAGGGAAGATATGTACGCAGACAAGCAGAAAAAGTATCTTGGAAAAATTACGTCTCCTCCATCAATAGTTCGGTAACGTCCAAGAGAATGTGGGATCAGGTGCGTAAGTTTAGGGGTGACTACACCTCCTACACGGTCCCCATTCTGTCAACAGCTGGCAGCCAAACAAACTTGCAGGAACAAGCAGACATATTGGGCCAACACTTCCACACAATATCCAGCTCAGCGAATTATTCGGCAGCTTTCCTAAAATATAAAGAAACAGCTGAGAAGCAAAAGCTTCCAATTACAGCAGGTTCTGACAAATTATACAACAACCCGTTAACGCTTCTTGAAATCAATAGGGTACTCACTGCAGGCAAAAATACAGCACCTGGTCCTGATAGAATACATTATGCGATGCTCGCTCACTTGTCCCCGAAAGCAGTGCAGACCCTGCTTCAGTTTTTCAACGTAATCTGGGAAACAGGTGAAATGCCAAATGAATGGAAGAAAGCAATCATAGTCCCATTTTTGAAAGCCGGAAAACAGCCCACATTAGCGAATAACTACAGACCGATTGCGCTTACAAGCTGCCTTGCAAAATCGTATGAAACCATTATAAATATCAGACTGACATATGTCCTTGAAACAGAGAACTTGTTGGATAGCCATCAGTGTGGGTATAAGAAAGGTTGTTCAACAATTGATCACCTCGTCCGATTAGAAAATGAAGTACGCAGTGCGTTCCTACAAAAACAACACTGCTTAGCTGTCTTTTTCGACCTCGAAAAAGCGTACGACACGACATGGAGATTCGGAATTTTGAGGGTTTGGCAGACTTGGGGATTCGAGGCAAAATGCTAAACTGCCTCACTGGCTTCCTGTCAAACCGAACTTTTCAGGTGCGTCTTGGCAATGTGCTATCACATGTGTTCATTCAAGAAAACGGTGTACCTCACACTGTAAACAAAAATTACCCGAGATGGGAGCTTTTACCAGCGCGTCAACCGAAAAAACTCCCATGCCCCAACCATTTACTCCGTCATAGCGGAGTGAATTCGGCGCATGACATCATTTTACCACCATTGCTAAGTGACGGAGTATAAAAACGACATGACCTTATTATACTACCCACACGGAGTTTCAGTTCACGTGGTCCCAACCCCCACATGGGAGTTTTTAACAGCCGTCTTCGGTTGCGACGCTCTTGCGGCAGTGTGATGTGTGTGTGTATGCGTGCTTGAGCTCGCGCGTCTGTTTAGTGCTTCCGTGTGATGCTCCAGTGCATTGCTTGGTTCAGCGAATCGTCGGTGGGATTTGTATCTGTGCGTGCTCGCACGTGTGCTTAGTGCGTCCAAGTGAAGCGCCACTTCGTTTTTTTAAACGAGTCTCGAGTGCGCAGTGAGTTTGCAACGGCCGATCAGTGTTCTGTGTAAACGTGTCAAGGCTCTTTCCACTGGTGACCGCTCTGCTCCTCCAGCCAGACGCCGAATGCCGCGCATCGACCAGACCACCACAGTGATGCGCGAATCGGAAATATTTTGTTACGAAGTGGCTGGGGCACCACCGCCCAGCGAGTGTTGACGTGGTTTTAGGCTTCCGAAATTATCAAGATTGTATGCGGACAAGCCAGGATTATCGGAAAGCAAACGTCAAGGCTATCGACCGGAAGGAGAAAGGACCAAAAGGATACCAAATTTACCCAGGTAGATCGAATATTAATAAAATTATGCAAGAAATTGTCCCGGACCACGCCTAGGCTTAGCTGGCTTCAGCAAAAGCTCATACATTGATGTAAACATAAACTCCCATATAGGTACCCGCAAGAGCTCCGCGATGGATGTAAACAAATACTCCCATAGCTACCCGCAAAAGCTCCTCGATGGATGTAAATACAGCTGCGGTCAAGCGGAGTAAATCTTTTACTCCGCATGACCGGAGCATATTAAACTCTCATCAGGGAATGCGCTAGAGGACAGGTCCATTTACTCCCATCTCGGGTAATTTTTGTTTACAGTGCAGGGCTGTGTTTTAAGCACAACGCTGTTTGTGGTCAAGATGAACTCTGTTAACAGGATCATACCCACCACACTAATGCACTCCCTTTACGTGGATGATCTTCAGATCGCGTGCCGTGCATCGAATATGGCAACCTGTGAACGTCAAATTCAAATCACTTTAAACAAACTTAACAAATGGGCATCTGAAAACGGGCTCCGATTCTCCTCGGAAAAAACTGTTGCTGTTGTTTTCTCCCAAAAGAGAGGCTTACAACCGGACCCCATCCTGAAACTAAATGAAGCAGTATTGCCAGTGAAACAGGAACACAAGTTTTTAGGTATCGTATTTGATAAAAAACTGAACTTCCTTGCTCACATAAACTACCTGAAAATTAAAGCAAACAACGCACTCAATGTTCTCAAAGTTCTGTCCCATAAGCGATGGGGCTCTGACCGTAAGTGCCTGCTGCAGATCTACCGCTCTCTTGTACGTAGTATATTAGACTACGGTAGCATAGTATATGGCTCTGCCAGACGCTCATACCTCCAACGACTAGATCCCGTCCATAATAAAGGGCTACGCTTAGCGACAGGCGCCTACAGAACTTCGCCAGTTGTCAGCCTGTATGCGGAATGTAACGAACCATCCCTAGAACAGAGAAGAACGCAACTTATGTTTGAATACGTTCTCAGAATTTATTCCCTGCCAAACCACATATGTTACAACATCATCACGCACTGCGACAAACGCCTACACTATGCCAACAAGCCAAATACTATCAAACCGCTGATGCTCAGATTTGAAGCAAAAAGTCATGAGTGCAATGCCCCCCCTGAAGCACTCGCTGTCATACCAAGATCGGCCAGGCTAGCTCCGTGGACTGATTTTACGAAATTTTTCGATCTATCGCTGGCACATCTAAAGAAACAAAATACACCACGTGAACATATCCTACAGGAATTTCGCATGGTGCAGGAAACTTACAACAACTATAAAGAATTCTATACAGATGGTTCCAAAACAGATACATATGTCGGAAGTAGCGTTGTCGAAGATACATGGGAGCGTACAATTAGACTGCCGCAGTTTGTCTCGGTCTACACGGCTGAATGTTACGCTTTGTGGATGGCACTTCAAAGGATTATAAATAATGGATACAAAAAAGCAGTGATATACACAGATTCTCTAAGTGCTTTGAAGGCTTTGAACTCGCGGTCTCAGTATGAACCTATTATTGGTAATATTTTAAACACACTTTCATACCTAAGTAAATGTCAGTCCATACGTTTCTGCTGGGTCCCTAGCCACGTCGGGATCCCAGGAAATGAAAGGGCGGATCAGCATGCAGCAGCAGCACAACATCTCAATGTTTCTAACATAAGTGTACCCCTAAGGGATGGAATTAAAGCGCTTCGTAAATCATTAAGACTCAAATGGCAAAGCGAGTGGGGATCAAGTACAAACAACAAACTTCATCTCATCAGGCCTGTATTGGTGAATGGAAAACATGTTACCATCAAAAACGGTTCATCGAGGTTGTCCTATGTCGACTTCGAATAGGTCACACGCATATTACACATAACTATCTTTTGGCAGACGAAGAACCACCAACATGCGATAGATGTCATGAACGATTAACAGTACTACACATCTTAACAACCTGTCCAAACTTGGAAACTCAGAGACAAAAACATTTTCATCTGCTATATAAGTTACACATACCATTACATCCAGCGTTACTTTTAGGTGAAGAACCTTTAATACCACTTGCTAATGTCGTGAGCTTCTTAGACGAAACAGAATTATTAAATAAGCTTTAAGCACTATAATCTACGTCACATATAGTACAGGAAGCTTTATAAACTTCCGCAACCTGTAGCACGGCCTCTTCGAAGAGGCTGTTGTTGCGGCGCCTATTTTAATATAAAGCACCTGCCTCCTGGCCCTTGGTAACAAGGACACAAGCTAGGCAGCAGTGCTATGTACATATCTCAACAGCTTTAACATGGTCATCTCATGCTAAATACATAGCCATTGACCATCCCGCGTATCATGCTCATAATTTTAATATATACAATATATTTTACGCCTCTATACAGCGAGTGATCTTAGGCCTTTCTACAGCCAAACCGCACTATTCACTTTACGCCATATGCCATAGATGACCACATCGTCATAGTCATGGACATAGCGTGTGTTGCCTTATAGTACAGGTTATCGGCTTTTGAAGTTTTGTTTCGTTTTTCCCTCTCACCATGTGTCTGGTGCAGTATAGCCGTAGTTGCTCTTGCGCCAATAAAATAAACCTAACTAACTAACTAACACAGATAAGCTTACACAAGGCTGTGTAAAGGTAATGTGGACAGGTGTGTGTTACAAGCCCAGAATGGTCCTGATGTGCACATCTAAGAAATCTATTTCCCTTCTTGATAATGATGGTGAACTAATGCAAGTATCTTCTCTCTTTACGATGAAAAAAGCCTCGATAATCTCTCTTTCAGTTCTAGATTTTGCCATTGAAAGGAATTTTGTTTTTTCTAGATGAGGAGAACAGCTCATGATGTCACAGTTTTGCAGTGTAGGGCAAGATTACTGCCCGTGTGAGTGCCCAAGGATCGCTTACATTTGATTGGCCCATTCTGATGATTATTCTTCTTGCACGGGCAATGCTCAACTTTTGCTTTAGACAGCAAAGGGCGCACTTTTTTAAAGGGACCGGCAACCAATTTTTAAGGCACCTGTTTTCTTTATTTCAATGGAAAGCTTAGTGGTCAGTGTCCAGTCACACAGTGACAATGGGTAAAACTGCATGAAACATTTTTTATGAGAATTTTTTGCCTATGGAGTCTTGCATGCAACACATGTTGCAAACAGTGGCTGACAGCTGTCAGGTATGTTCGTACCAGGCTATGCCTCCAGAGTGCATGCGCGCTACGCCTAAGAGCCACTGAGCGCATGCACCGAGGTTAAAAAGAGGTTTTCGGTTGCGGCTAAGGCTCCTCAGCATCGACTTCTTTTTCTGCGTAGAAAGCAAATAGGAGGGCAGAGATGCGTTTTTATATGTTGATTGCAACTTTAAGGCAAAGTTACGGTCGTATGAACACCAGCAGGCGACGCACGGCGATTCAAAGACTTTGAATAACAGTACCAAGGCATCTCCACCAGGCTACGCCACATTTCAGTTGCCCCAATTTTTAAGCTCAATGTAAAAATACAAATCCTGTTCAAATCGCAAAAGGGTGCTGGATTCCATCACTACAATTCAAGGTCTTTCGAAATGCACAAAGGTCCGCTCACACATACTGGCCATTTGTCGGTCCACTTTAAGTTTGCATGGCGCTGAAAATACAATGCGTATTCCGTGTCTACACGGTATACACACCGTATATGTATAAAAAGGCAAGACATGTGACATTGAAAGGAATGTGTATTGATTTTGAACATTAATTCCGGCAGAGCCTTTATCTCGCATGAATATTTGCATTGTAGCAGTGTAGCTGCACATTACGATACTGAATTCCTTTTTTATCTCACCAAACTGTGTTCAATTCTTTCTTGTGCAGTGGCTTCAGTAAATTTTTGAATTATTTTTTCCCTTAATGCATTATGGAAATATTTCCTAATCGTACTCATTTTTTTTCCCCTTACAGCACCGATTTCTGGACGGAGCAAAACAGCCAAGACGCTCTCTGTATGCGTTCGATGGTTACCATGTCCACAGAAGCCATGGCATAGACCAGTTATCAAAAATAATTGTTAACTGCCTCGTTCGCGACTTTGGACAAGCTATTAGGTCGCCTGCCCGTGCAGAGCCAGCCTCGATGTACAGGATACTCAAGTGCTGCGAGTGTGGCACCAAAGGCCACAACTCGTATGAGTGTCGAGAATTTTGTACCTATCAAGAAAGGACACAATAGTGCTTCCTTTTATATATATATTTTTTTCCATTTGTACGCCCCCATTCGTCCACTGTGATGTGTAAAGTGAGTGAACTCGAGAAACCAGTGCAACCTGGAAGAGTAGATAACTGAAGGCTGGTGGCACCGCAGCTGGAAAAAAAGAACAGAGCAAAGAAGAGAACGAAACCTGAGGAGCATGGGAAGAACTTGCGGTGGAGCGCGAGCAGCGAAGAGACGGGCCGGTCGACCATCGAGAGAAAGAGCTCCTGCCGTCATTCCCACTGTGGGCCTGGTGCGTCTACCTGGGCCAGTTATGGTGGGCTTTTCAATGACAACGGGGCATCCCTGCCGAGTGGCTCCTACCAGGGTGCAGTTGCCAAATGCGGGACCTTGGCCGAGGCTACCAAGGTGCTCCGCATGGGTCATGCTGTGGTCCCATGGGCCGTGGTCCTCATGGGCTGAGTGGGGAGCAGACATCGCTGTGCTGGCAAAGGCAGGCACCGCATCCGGTAGAACAGCTGTGCCACCCCTGCCCTTGCTCGCCTCGACGGCCACACCAACCAGCAGAGGGCGACCCGAGAAGTCATCGGAAACTGTGAGACTGTGCTTTAGTCTCCCTGAACTCTACGCACTAAGAATGTTGATGTGTGATAGAGTAGCCGGTAGGACATTCATTATTAAGGGTTGACCCTCGTGGTTGCATGTCATGTGAAACAGGACGTTAAGCACCAATATAGGCTGTTCCTCCTATCATCAAACGATAGTGTGACACATAAACGCCCTTCTCCATAGAGTCTCTTTTGTATCCTTTGTTGTGTGTTAGCACACAGGAGCGTGACAAATGTCCTCCAACCATCACAGTTGCCTAACCCTGCTGTGAATCAAGGCATCATTAAATAATCTTGTCAAGTGTTGCACAAAAGGAAGGATGCAACAGGATAACCACTGCACTCGCAACCAGTTTGTTTTGAAAAAACAAGAAAAAAAAAACGGCAGAGATGATATTCAATGACACCAGTATGCCACATGCAATGACTTTCACTTAAGAACCTTACACTGTTCTTACAAAAGTGAAAGTTTATATTAAGTATGAGCAGTGGTTAGCTGATACGTTTCTTAATTTACTGATTTGGACTCATGCACTGCTTTGATCATTTTTGTGAGAAGTTGATCCCTATTGTTTTAAAGTATAACAGCTCTACACAACATTCATTTACATATTAAACAGTATTGCTCAAATTGTGGTTGCTTGCCACTTTTTGCTGAAAATAAAGTACTTTCATACCAGGGGGTCAGCTTACCAAGGAATTGTCTGAGCATTCCATATCAACAAATGAAGAGACTTGTATCAGCCAATCGTCGGTCACATGTAATGACAGTGAACTTTCATTTTGGAAGAAACACTGTAAAAGTTTTTAGTACTTTATCAGTCAACATGGCATCTGGTGCACTTCTGTGCATGTGTTTTTTTTTCCCCCAGAATAGAGTAGTTGAGTGTGCAGTGGTTGTCCTGCTAAATCATATTCCTCCTTTCGCATCTTGTTTCTGTGCACTACCTCATATGTTGAGATCGTCAGCAGCTCGCCCAACTTTCGACTGCACCTCAATACATATTTCCTGGCCACCCAAATGTTGTCCAGCTGATTTCGAATGCTCCCAACTGTTGTTCTCTGTGGAGGTTTTCTGACAGCCCTGTCACAGTGGTCAAATGGCTGTGGCACTCTGCTGCTGATCGAATCCCTGCCCTAGTGGCTGCATTTCGGTGGAAGCAAAATGTTGAAGCCCATGTACGTGTGATGACAGTGCACACTAAAGAACCCCACGTGGTCGAAATTTCCGGAGCCCTGCACTACGGCGTCTCTCGTAATCATGCCGTGGTTTTGGGATGTAAAACCCGTACATGAGATTTGCTGACTGGCTTGTTCCTTTACTTGTATACCTCTTCTTAGCACCTTCTGCTGTGTCACAGCTCTGACCGCTGCAGTGGTCATTTGCTTCGCAGCCGCTGGACTCAGATTTGCTGATGACACTGCCTTGCTAAGTAACTCGGGGGAGGGCAAGGAATTCCTAAGCAGCACAATTACTGAACTAGACAGGCTAAGTAGAATGGTGGGCCTGAAAATTAATATGCAGAAAACTAAATGTTCAATAGCCTTGGACAAGCACAGCAGTTTAGGATAGGTGGCAAGGCACTGGAAGTGGTAAGTGAATATGTGCACTTCGGTCAGGTGGACCCCTGACCTGCACCATGAGGCTGAGATAATTGGAAGGATAGAGAATGGGGTGGAGTGCACTTCGCGAGCATTTTCAGGTAATGAATGGCAGCTTACCATTGTTTTTTCAAGACAAAAGTATACAACAACTGCGTCTTTCCAGTACTCACCTGCGGGACAGAAACCTGGAGGCTCATTAAAAGGTTTCAACTTAAATTGTGGATGATGGGGCATGCAATCCCCGCAGGGGCGTCTGCGTGAGCAGACGTTTGGTGTGTGGCGACACCACGGACCCGAGCCAACGGGGGGGTTTCGACCCCCTCCCACGCCTAGCCGTGCGTGGCTCAGCCGTGTCCGGGGAAAAGGGGATCCTGGGGGTTGAGCCGACGCCGGGTGATTGGACCTTTAAGGCCCCCCGGAAGAGGCAACACACCCCTTTGGCCCCGGCTTCACGTAGACGGCACCTCCGGCCTGACCCGACCGGGGGAAATCGGCAGTCGCCTTTTCCTGTCTCTTTCTCCACATCTTCGTCTTTTTCTCCTACTTTACATCTGTCCTGTCTTCTCCTCTCTTCTGTTTACTTCCAAACTTCCTGGCGGCGAGGGTTAACCCTGTGTAGTTGCCCAACCTTGGGTAGTTATATTGGGTTATAGCGGCGATGCATGGCTGACGTCTCCAAGTGTTTACTATTAAACCTTGTGGCGTCCCCTTGTTGGGCTCGGTGGTGGGTGGCCACCATCGCCGCCGAACTTTACACAATCTGCATGGCTAACTTTTTCCCCCCCCTCCCTGATCGCCGCCCGAAAAGGTGGCGCACCGAAGAACCGTTCCTATTCTCAAAACCAAAGCAGTCCTTCCCCAAGTTTCATGTCGTGCATAGTCAGAAAGACAATAAAACAGTCCGAGCAATCTCACCTTTTCTTGTCTCGAAAACACTCACCGAAGCAATCGGCCCAGGATATCATGTAACCAAGTTGGGAAGCGGCGACCTCCTTTTGGAGGTTCGCGACAAGCTCCAATACGAGAACTTATCTAAACTGGTAGCGTTTGGGGATGTCCCAGTTTCCGTAGGCCCACACAGATCCATGAACACAGTCCGCGGTGTCGTCTCTGATGACGACCTTCTGGAATTATCAGAGAGTGAATTATTGGAAGGCTGGCAAGACCGGAATGTAGTGAAGGTCCAAAGAATAGTGATACGCCGAGACAACAAAGAAACACCAACGAAACATATAATTATCACCTTTGGTACCAGTGACTTACCCGATTCCATTGAAACCGGCTACTGCAAGCTCCGTGTCAGGCCTTACATACCAAATCCACGTAGGTGTTTCAAATGTCAGCGCTTTGGACATGGGTCGCAAAGCTGCAGAGGGCGCGCTACTTGCGCAAAATGTAGCTCCAACGAACACTCATCGGAAAATTGTACTGCTGCAGCCCGCTGTGCCAATTGCGAAGGAGACCATCCCGCCTACTCGCGATCGTGCCCATCCTGGAAAAAGGAAAAACAAATCCTTGAGCTTAAAGTAAAATTCAATCTGTCTTTTCAAGAGGCGCGCCAGCGCTTCTCCCTCCACAACCAGAACACTCCTTCCTTTGCAGATGTGACGCGCCAGGGCGCCGCGCCACATATTTCCGCGCCCGCGAGTGTCACACGCAGTGTGACCGCGGTCGCGCCATCTGCGCCCAAGGCTGGAGTAGCCTGTGCTGCTCCGCCTCCTGCCAAACAGGTTCAGCAGACTTCAGAGTCTGCCGGACCCCGGACCACTGCACCCGCAGTTAGGTCCGAAACTGCTGTGAACGTGCCTGCTCATCAGGCACCATCCCCCACCTCGCAAGAGGTGATGGATACAAGTCCCACTCCTCCGGCGCCTCAGACGCCGAAGGATAGGCGCAACTCTTTGGAGCGCGCCCAAAAAGAAAAACGTCGAATTACGGGGCCCCCAAAAGGCCCTGTAACCTAAGGTAACAATTTCTGTACACACAGCACCACACAACTTTAAAATGACCCATATAATACAGTGGAACGTCAGAGGACTGCTGAGAAACCTCGACGATATCCAAGAACTCTTACACAAGCATACACCAAAAGTGCTGTGTGTGCAAGAAACACACTTAAAATCGAAACACACAAACTTTCTACGCAATTACATTATTTTTCGAAAGGACCGAGATGATGCGGTCGCATCATCCGGTGGTGTTGCCATAATAGTTAATCAAGGAACAGCCTGTAAACATTTACCCCTTCAGACATTCCTGGAGGCAGTAGCTGTCCGAGCTGTCATCTTCAACAAACTGGTAACAATTTGCAGTATTTACATACCTCCACACCATCAACTGAACAAACACGAAGTTCAATCACTAATCGATGAGCTTCCAGAACCGTATCTCGTCCTAGGGGACTTTAATGCACATAGTGGCCTATGGGGTGACTCTCGCTGTGATGCGCGAGGCCGCCTTATTGAACAGTTCCTTTTCTCTTCTGGTGCGTGTCTCCTAAATCGGAAAGAGCCAACATACTATAGCCTGGCTAATAATACCTACTCATCGATAGACCTCAGCATTGTCTCTCCATCGCTCGTACCTATACTTACATGGAAAGTCATAAATAATCCTTATGGGAGTGACCATTTTCCTTTAATTTTGAGCACAATAACATCATCTGAATATCCTGCACACGTTCCCAAATGGCTGATAGAAAAGGCCGATTGGGACCAGTTTTATAAGATTGCTAGCTTGAGTTGGACTGACATATGCGGCTCTAGCATAGATGCATCTGTAGAGTACTTTACTGCTTCTCTTATTGAAGCTGCAGCTAAGTGCATTCCGCAAACATCTGGACTGCCCAGAAAACGGCGCGTTCCCTGGTGGAACAGTGAGTGTCTCAATGCGCGCAAACAACAAAACAAAGCATGGAGGCGTCTTCGAGACTCACCGACCACCGAGAACCTTGTCAATTTTAGAAACATCAAGTCTCAAGGTAGGAGAACGCGTCGACAGGCCAGAAGGGAGAGCTGGCAGAAGTTTCTATCTGGCATCAACTCGTATACACATGAGGCAAGAGTCTGGAGCATGGTCAGTAGGGTAGTAGGACGAGAAGCACATCCTCTTCCTCTAGTAAACACACAAGGCAACGGTTTGGAAGACCAAGCGAACTCCCTCGGTGCCCACTTCGAACAGGTCTCCAGCTCATCCCAGTACAGTCCAGCGTTCCAACGTTACAAAGCAAGAATAGAAAAACAAAAAATAGAACGCAAAGTCGCAAGCAATGACGCATACAATGAACCTTTCATCTTAGCAGAGCTACAAGCATCGCTAAACTGCTGTAACAAAACCGCCCCAGGCTCCGACCGAATAGTATACGAAATGCTGAAACGTCTGCCCCCTGAAACCCAAAAAACCCTCCTCTCCTTGTATAATGCCGTTTGGTTCTCTGGTGAGATTCCCTCCGCCTGGAAAGAAGCCATCGTTATTCCGATCCTTAAACAGGGTAAGGACCCATCTTCAGCATCAAGTTACAGGCCCATAGCATTGACGAGTTGCCTTTGCAAGGTCTTTGAGAAAATGATAAACAGGCGACTGATGCACTTCCTTGAAACAAATAGCCTACTTGACCCATACCAGTGCGGGTTTCGAGAGGCTAAATCCACTACTGACCACCTTGTCCGTATCGAGGCACAAATTCGTGATGCTTTCATTCATAAACAATTTTTTCTTTCTGTGTTCCTCGATATGGAGAAGGCCTATGACACAACGTGGCGCTTTGGCATACTCCGAGACCTGTCACACTTAGGTGTGCAGGGCAGAATGTTCGCAATAATTGAAAGCTACCTGTCCAACCGGACATTCCGTGTTCGAGTGGGCACTGTGTTGTCCCGCACATTTGTCCAAGAAACAGGAGTGCCGCAAGGAGGTGTATTGAGTTGTACACTTTTTATAGTCAAAATGAACTCCTTGCGCCTCGCTATCCCACGAAATATGTTTTACTGCACATATGTTGACGATGTACAGGTCGGTTTTAAGTCGTGTAACCTCTCAACGTGTGAACGTCAGGTTCAATTAGGTTTGAACAAGATCTCTCATTGGGCAGATGAGAATGGTTTTAAACTGAACGCGCAAAAGAGCACCTGCATCTTGTTCTGCCGGAAGAGGGGCGTGCATCTCGATCCCGAGATTGACCTGCATGGTCAACGTCTGTCTGTAAAGTCTGAGCATAAGTTTCTGGGCCTAATATTGGACGCAAAACTAACCTTCATACCATATATAAAGTATTTAAAGAACAGGTGCTTAAAGACAATGAATATTCTGAAAGTGTTGTCACGCACTACGTGGGGTAGTGACAGGAAATGCCTGATGGATTTGTATAGAAGCCTCGTACGCACGCGCCTAGATTACGGTGCCATAACCTATCAGTCTGCGACACCATCAGCCTTAAAGATGCTCGACTCTGTCCACCATCTAGGCATTCGCCTTTCTACGGGTGCCTTTCGAACTAGCCCCGTAGAAAGCATGTACGTAGAATCAAATGAATGGTCGCTCCATCTGCAGAGATGTTACATGTCCTTTACATACTATCACAAGGTTAACGCAGACGAGGAACATCCCACTCACTCCACAATTAATGATTTGTCCAGTGCTGCCTTGTTTAACAATCGTCCTTCGCTGAGACAGCCCTACTCACTCCGTGTGAGGAGCCTCGCTGAGGAAACAGGCGTGCCACTTCTAGAACACCGTTTGATGGCTCCCGCAGCATATCCGCCGCCATGGCAGTGGCAGGTTATTGACTGCGACGTATCCTTCGTGGAAGTTACTAAACACTCACCTACTGCACACATCCGCACACACTTCCTCGAACTTCAACATAAATACACTTGCCCAGAATTCTTTACAGATGCGTCAAAGTGTCATACTGGTGTGTCCTATGCAGCTGTTGGCCCATCTTTTTCAAAATCCGGTATTCTGCACCCGCAAACAAGCATCTTCACCGCAGAAGCCCATGCGATATCTGTAGCCGTCAAGCATATCAAGGAATTAGAACTGCAACGCGCGGTTGTATACACAGATTCACTGAGCGTCGTTACAGCTTTGAAAACTCTGAAAAAACATAAAAATGCTGTCCTTGTATCACTTTACTCTCTTTTATGCACGATCTACGCCTTAAAACGACAGGTTGTGGTGTGCTGGGTGCCAGGGCACCGCGAGATCGCTGGAAATGTGGTGGCGGACCAGCTGGCCGGGTCTGCGCACGACCACGCACCCGCCAATACATCCATGGCCGTCCCTGCACTTGACATGAGACCTTTCCTACGACGGGAGCTCAGGGCGTGCTGGCAGCGCCTATGGGATAGGCAAACGGATAACAAATTGCATGTTATCAAACCGAGACTTGAAAACTGGCCAACAGTATCCCGATCACGCTACACACAAGTCACACTTACCAGGCTACAAATAGGACACACTCACTCAACACATTCACACCTTTTGTCTGGTGGTGATCCGCCATTATGTGAGAGATGTGGAGAACCACTTACGGTTCTCCACATCCTCGTCCAGTGCAATGAGTTAGATGCTCTAAGAAAAAAGCACTTTTTACTACCCTACCGACAGCAGCTCCCACTACACCCTGTGATGCTCATCGGTAGGGATCCGCTTTTTAAACTTCAATCACTGTTCACGTTTTTAAATGATGTACAGAGTTTTCACACCATATTCCGAGGTGATCCGTAGCACGACCTCTGTACCGAGGTCGCGGCTGCGGTGACTACATCCCCACCATGTTTTATTATCACGACCTTTCGCCATCCACTTTAGCTGCACATATTCCACGTCACTGTCATGATTTTAATAACTATCTTTTTACCCGCGTTAGCGCGAGGAATTTTAAGGCCCCTATACAGCCACGCACCATATCATTGTTCACATCTCTTGTCTTCTGAAATGGCGCTCTTTGGCCATCAATTGGCCCTTGCGCCATAAAACAGCACACATCATCATCATCATGGGGCATGCAATGGAACGGAAAATGATAGGTGTGTCGGGAAACAAATGCGTGTTTAGGACATTTTAGTAGAGATGGACATAGGAAGGGCATGTAATGCGAAGGCATGACAACCGTTGCTCATTGAGGGTACCAGAGTGGATCCCTAGAGAAGGCAAGCATGGAAAGGGGGTGGCAGATCAGATAAAGCTTGCAGGTATGTCACAGTTAGTACTGGACCGGGATTATTGGAGACTTATGGGAGAGGTCTTTGCCCAGCAGTGGGTGTAGACAGGCTGATGATGACCTCTCCTTCCGGAACTTTCAGCAACGATGAAGCTTACAGTGGTGATGTGAATAGCTACTATAGCCAAAATTTAGACCAAAGGTACAGGGAACTTGGTGTCAGTGTACACAGCAGTGCCTGCATATGGCAGATCATTTTCAAGTGAAGCTTGTATTGCAGTACAAATTTCGGCATTGTCTTGCAAGCAACAAACTGGTTCCTGCAAGAGTTTCTTTCCAGCAGCTTCGAAGTGTCTTGCATAGTATATCAGCACAATCGTTATGGTTTGATGGGTGAACAGCTCGCAAGCGCGAATCTTCAGGCTAGGTTCTACAAGAACGATTTGCCTACACTACAACTTTTTGTGTTCAGTTCAGTGTTGTAGTACCGGTGGGGCAGCCACGCTTTCCTTATGGCTGAAGAATAGGCAGTTCTCGCCAAGTGCCAGCGAGAGCTTGCCTGTGAAAGACCCCATCGTCGGCGTGCTTATCCCACCGTTCAAACCGCTCAAGCCATGGGAGTTCATCACAAGGCTAACCCTTCTCCATGTCACTGTGGTAGACAACCAATAAACACAGTGTTCACCTTTTCACTTGTGTCTTGAGTGCTTTGAACAGCAGCAAATAGAACAGACCATCCTTTCCTCTACCCAAAAAATGAGGTCAAGTGAAGCTTGTTTTGAGCGCACCTGACCTTCCCATCGTCAAGGTCAAGTAACTCGGCAAGAAATGTTATTGCGAAACACAAGGAATTCAGCAGATTAAATGAAACGCCCAGAATAACACAATACGAGGTCAGGTGCACCCAAGAAAGTCTTTGCTTGCACCTATTTTTTTGTAGAGAAAAGGGTGGTCAGTTTTTGGTACATCTATTTTTTTCAAAATACTTTCTGGTGTGCAAGAGTCCTTCAATAACTTTCTGGGCTCAAAACTGCCATCTCAGTTTCATATAGAGCGAGCGCTCACCATCAGAGGTGCAACTGAGCATGCATGCAAGCTCTCCTACCACTTAGTTGTGTGTACGGTAGCTTCGGTATTCTAGCATTCACAGCTTCTGCCACAGTCTCGTTGCTTTCACATAGCAACTTCCGAAATTCAACATGCATCAACTGTCACAGAGCAGGAATGAGCACCCACGGGAAAAAATAAGCACTGAAAACATGCAGCTTGCAGAGGTCTTAGTCTGAAAGGGAACACCTGAAATATTACATGCTAAAAGAGGGTGTGTGCATGTCCCTTTAAACTGAAAAAAGTCCTGAAGTCTCAACTTCTTGACAAATCCTGTCCGGTACTGACAATGAAGACCAATTTTTCTAACACTGTCTTAGGATTCACGAATCTTCATGGCAATGCCTAAACCCTGTAGAACCCTTGCATAAAGACCTCCGCTTTCTGGGCACCGAGACAGATTGCATGTCTGAAAGAAGCAATAATTGAAGCCACTAATTCTGCCATGTTTATTGTCTCGCTACCCTGAGCAAGCGCTATGACTCGCCTATTTGCGGCTGTAGTGGTTACTGAAAGTCGCCTCTGCCACGATGCATTATTGCTGCACGGTGGAGGATGTGCACCATAATAAGGTGAAGCTTGTTTACAAATGGAAGGGGCCACTGTCATGTGACAGTATGTGTTTTTAAATATAAATGCACGCATTGCGACGAACCACCCAAATCCAGATTCTGTAGAGTAAATATCAGTTTTTGCATAGAGATTACATTTTGCAGAATACATGCTTGTTACGCCCAGTTGGTGTAGCTGATGCCACAGAATGCCGCAAGGCATCAGTCTTAGTGGGAATTGCAGACACATGTCAGCAGTGAATTTGACTTGTGTGATGCCTAAATGGAGATGCATCGGAAACACATAGTGGCGTGATGTCATCCACCGAATAATGACAGTGGGTCCTATTGCCAACAACATTGGTAGAACAAGCACCTTCAGCTATTTTCTTGGTAGTGTGACACAGTACACTTGCTGGTGTACTACGTGCATTTCGCCGGCAACAGCCCAAATGCACCGTGCTGCTGCTATCGAAGTTTCTGTAGGACTACAGACTGTTATGGTAAGAACTTCCTGCTCAAGGACGCCGCGCCGGGTCCTTGAAAAACTGACAGGACCTTGAAAAATCTGAGAACCCTTGAATCTTAAACTTAAAACCTGTACAGGCCCTGTAAGACCGCCATATGATCATGGGCACATTGTAGTACGGGGCTTGTCTTTATCGCCTGGTTTATGCACGTGAACATCGCTTATCTACATGGACATTCATTTGCATTTTGTCCTCAACCAAACACGGCCACTGTAGCTAGGCGAGCACATTTTGTGTGATCACTTCAGTAGGTTCCGCTTTTTTCCTTTCTTATTTTCCTGAAAGTAAATGCCGTGTGTTTGCAACAAAGTCCCAACAGTGCCCTTCGTAAAAAGAGGCAAACAGGCAAACATTTCCGCTGTTACACATCGCTCGGCTATAAGAAAGCATCAAGGATTGCATGTGCATAGTGCCAAATCATTACCCTGCACAGCTTTTCAATTCTCTGACAAATTGATGAGTTTATCAGGAGATACAAACATTTCGATCATTACTACAAGGCTACTTCGGTATAATGACTGTGTAATAATTGAGAACAGGCAATTGAGGTGATTCATGCGCTACATAATTCAAGCTAGTCGGCAAGTCTTTGGGCCTGGGGTTTATGAACTTCATTGAATTCAACCATTGAATTCAACCATCTCCATATGAGACACAAGTGTTGTGCAACAATTATTTGACACCACGTTGCACTTGGCAGCGCAGCGACTTTATCATAACCAGTGTCTGTTTTCGGGAATACCTAGAACTTGTGAATTTGCTGCAGCGTTTCTGCTTAAACTTTGGCTGGCACTGCCGTTTACCCATGTGAGTGCTTGCGCCTTCTATGTATCACGATCACATGCCGATCGAAATTGAATTTCTCTAGCACTACTGGCTCCCTTCCCCATCTAGTGCGAATGAGTCAAACACGATCAAACATCCAGATAGCGATAAAAAGCACAGCGCGTAACACTCATACAAAACGCAACATTTCACTGAATGTTGCTTCGCAGAGTGCACATCTTACCTGTTGTAGAAGGCGAGCGCACTCGAGTACAAATATCCACAGGTGAAGAAAACACCACACATATGAAAGAACGTATGCAAAGCTAAAAAAATAACGACGTAGAATGAGTCTTAACGCATCTAACACAAGAAATTAACGCAAAACTACAGCGAAATGTAACAATCCGCAAACGCAAGCCGCCATTGCGGGCGATGTCGATGTTGATCGAGCTGTGCCATCGGGATCGAAAGCGAGTTCCGCAACGTCGTCTATGCGCTGTCACCCACTATCGTGATATAATGAAAAAGCGCATGCATGTACCCCGAAAATGCATCTATATAATAAAAACTCTGTACTAACTATTCATACTCGATCGATTGTTCGGACCTCACGGCCAAAGCCAACTGATGTGTGTACTTCGACCACTGATGTATTCTTGTTAGAAAAAAGAAGAAAAAAAGCTGCAGCGAGTTTCTGCTGTTAATAAGGTGCAGAAACGGCACGCACAGCACACGTTCATGCAGTATAGCACAGGAAGACAGGTTCTGGTCACGTTTTTTTTTTATTATTAAAGAGCACTTCACTTTAAAATAACATTTACATTAGCAGCTTTGGCCACACTTCAATTCTGGCCAGCGCAGTCACCTTCAGTGGTTCCTCCAGAGCTTCATGAAATCTACATATTTTTACACTTTTCCATTCCGCAACACCTAAAATGAATACAAGAGAAATCAGCCGGGCAGCACATCTGTGGGAACACTGCACAATCCAATCAGTCATGAATTACAGCAGCAACTGTCGGACAGAACAGATGAACAACTGTTATTCTTGTTCCTAATGATTTTTCGTTATTGTCCCTCCTGCTTAGGTCACAGGCCCAAGCAGGTGGGGCAATAACAAATTGCTATAAATAAATAAATAAATAAATAAATAAATAAATAAATAAATAAATAAATAAATAACGTTTTATTTATTGGGAAGCCTCAGTCCAGCATCAACATCAACACAAGATACTTGTACTTGTCGAAGCAGTGGTCATCATTGGCAAAAACAATATCATAATCTCTATGGTTTTAAAAACATGCCAAAATCATGATGTAACCTTGACGCATGCCGTAGTGGAGGGGTCTAGAAATTTGAACCATCTGGTGTTCCTTGACACGCAATGACATAGCTCAATACATGGTCATCCTACCATTTGGCTTCATAAAAAAATGCAATTGCCGAGGTTGGGATTAAACTCTCAACAGGCAAAAGTTCCGGGTTCAATTGCCATAACCGGCAAGGTTTTGGGACGTTATGTGAAATGAAAGCTTGTCCTTCACTAGTGCTTGGCATATGCTGCATGTTTATAATAATAATTAATAGAGGAGCAGATGGTTAAAAACAATGGAGAACAGGGAATGTCGCTAGAGCCAAGATTTCAACAAGTGCACTTGTTTTTGCAGGGACGGCAACTGCCTTCTCGAGCATGTTTCTATACGCTTTGCACACTCTCCTCCGTCCTAACGAGGACAGGAGAAGAGGGGCACATGCGAGAGAAAGGAAAAGAGAAAACACAGGGGAAAAAAGAAAGGAAAGGGGGAGTGTTGGGTCTCGTGAGTTAACGTGAGTAGTATGTTTAACACAGAGGCTTTTGTTGAACCTGATGGGTGATCAGCACCTTAAAATACTTTTGTGAAAGAAACATCATTATAATTAGGCGAACTCCCCAAATTTTTGACTCACGATCATTCATCGATTCAAGCCTTCATCTTCTCTTGGGCTTCTTTTCTAATAATTTATGTGACCTTTACAAACATTCAAACAAAACTGAAGTTATCAAGAAATTGGAGGCGTTATATGACAACATCAGTACGTTAAATTAGAACCTTAGTGTTGTTAGGAGAAGGTATGGGCACTGCTGACAGCGATAAAAAAAGTCTATGTATGTAAGCAAGCACATACTGAAAATCGTTATACATTCTAAAGTGACAGGTGTATACGAGATAGCCACACACAGCAGAAGTAATGGCGTCAGTATTTAGTGTGGTGCAAGGTTTTGTGCATTCCGTGTGCAGTTCTGTGACGACATCACTGCATACATTACCACAGCACTTGGCACCTACTTTTGGAATCTGAAAAGTAAAAGTTCATTTGAACACACAGTAAAAAAATAAAATTGAATTGCACATATTCACCCACTAAACTGAAGCCATCATCACCATCATCATAATTACATTTCTCTCTTATGTCCACTAAAGGACGAAGACCTATCCCACTGATATCCAATCCACTCTATGCTGCATGATTTGATTACTGTTTATGTATGCCTCCAAATTGTTCACTTTGTTGCTCTGCCTAATACTTTGCTGCCTTTCGCTGTGCTTCCCATCTTATGGTATCCATTCTGACACTAATGGACAGCTGGCTACCTGCGCTCACTACATGACCTACCCAGGTGCATTCTCCCTTGTAATACCCGGATGTTGGCTACCCCCTTTTTGTGATACACTTTGCTGCCTTCCTGTCTCTTACTGCAGTTACGCCTATCATTTTTCATCACACTGCACACTAACACTAAGTAGTCCATAGCATTTCCTCCAGTTTCTTTGTTATTCTCCAGGTGATTGCCCCCATATGTTAGAACTCTAACTGTTAGAAATGAAAGTACATAAGCATTTCTGCACTTGAGTCTCATCGAAATACGGTTGCTACAACCAGCATTAAAACCACAGGCTCGAGCTTGGTAGCACATCGTCATAGCCACTGTGCAACCACCGGGAGCTTACCCGCCCTTATAAACAGCAAAACAAGTTGGATGTTGTGTCCTCTAAACTAAGCAAACCATCAAATACACTTCCTTATACTGATTACAGGAATACTTACCAGCAGCTCATACAACAAGCATGGAGGCACCTCTCGTGCTCTAACACACGTACCATCCAGCTGTTATATATGGCTGCACACCACACATACACACTCTGGATTTTTACCTATTTACAAAACACTTACCAGCAGCTCATACGACAAGCATGGAGGCACCTCTCGTGCTCTAACACACGTACCATCCAGCTGTTACATATGGCTGCACACTACAACCAAGGAGGGAAATCGTAGGTCACCAGAATAGACATTGTGGCAAGCTTGTCAACACACAAGCTTTGAACTTGCTTGCTTCACAGGTACTAGTAATCCGAAATTACTTGCGCATTTCTACACTACATTGAAGGCCTCTTCTGCTAGCTATAGTCATGCCCCGCTGACGTGATTATCTGTGCAGTCTCCACATTTCTGTCAGTGAGCTGCTGTTTAATAACTTCCTTTTGAGCTTCGGTGGGCCTTGAAAGACTTGATGATGGCTGAGACAGTTTTGACTTCTTTGTAGAATGGAACCTCACTTGGCACTCAACCTTCTTGTTTGCTGGTTCATTCAAGTGGTCTGGCATTTGTCTTTTCCTGTCACCTTCGACAAGAAGGAAGACTGGCTCAAACAACCTCTTCGCTTTCTCAGCCACTTCCTCAGGCACTTCACCGTTTGATATCGCTTGTTTCACTGACTCCATCTTTGCTTTGAATAATGTTGAGCTTGACACTCTTTTTGACTCCTCTAGCTTCGCAATACTTTGCACAATGTGGAGAGCCTGGCTTGCTGCAGGTGCTTCTTCAGGTGCTTCTTTGGGTGGGCTCTGGTCCTTATTGTCACTGCTTGATGTGTTGGCAATGACCACGCAGTGAATGTGCTTGCATACCGTGAAGTGTATGAGGTGCGCATGGCAAGTGCACATGTAGCTATGTACGCACACACCACATTCCTTGCACCTCAGGGGACAGCAAGCATCATTGCCGAGTTTGGTCACTGTATAAGAGTGCCCTGCAGTAGTTTGAGACGGCACAGTCCATGTGCCATTATCGTTGAGTTTAGCACAGCCTGCCATTTCTATGCCAGTTCTGTGGTATTTTTCAATTAAACTCAACTTCTTGCCCTTTGCTCCTTTTACCATCTGGATTGCCCTCTTCATGAGAAAATGATACGTCAAGTCCATGAGGGCAGAAATTAGTTTGTCAACTCGCTTATTCTTCTTTCCCTCCAACATGCTATGCTTCAGTGTCCTGTGCATACTCTCAAGGTGCATATTTGTGTTGATACTTGCCCTTGCTCTAAAGCAGTAAGCCCACTCTTGTGCTCTGACTGCATAGTTGTCCTTGAAGTACTTGATAAAATCAGTCAATTTTTCTTCTTCGATGATAAGGAATTGATGAAGGTACCTTGCAAATTCTTCTTTGTCAAGAACCTCTAAAAGCAGTCTTACATTGTGGTAGACATCTGGCCTCAGCTGCTTCTCTACACACTCCTATATTTTCCTCTGCCAGTTCTTATCCACATGCCAGGTGCAGAGAAGTTTTTGTTGAGGGGCACCCATGACTGATGACCATGCCTTATAAAACTGCGAGGCATCATCAGACATAAAAGTTCTAGCAACCACTTTTTTGTTCATGGCAGACTCAAGAGATCTAAAAAAAGCTGTCAGGTTCTGCTCATTCATCCTGTTGCAGATGAAATAAGCTATAGGTATACCTGATCCCACTTCATCTAGCACCAGAAGAGTGGTCAGCTCAAACTGGTACCCTGTGGTTCCATGTGTCGAGTCAAGACACACAGTTCCAGTGCCCAATTCTTCTAAAAGCTCTTTCTGGGGCTCTGTCATCAAAGCAAGAGCAAAGTCGCTTGTGCTGAAGGTACCACTCGGGTCCACTGAGCCCTGTGCCTTATACAGGCGGACAAGAGTTTCACCTTTGTCTTTCATTGCTTGCAACCACACATCTACACTAACAGCATCATTGGGGTGACACTGTTCATAAGCAGCAATGTGGAACTGTCGCTTGATGTTGTGCAGAGTTGAGCGCTCTGCCAAGTGCACTGGCCTCAGTTTGCATGAAACAGATGTCCTTATTTTACTTAGTATGGTTTTCATAGGCACACCCCGCTCAAGGTCCTCTGCTATGGTGACCCTTTCTTTATCACTCATCCTCAAGTGCTGAATTTCTACTTTGTGGCCATAATGCATTTTTTGATACCTTACAGTTATGGTTACATTTTCAGCTGTCGAACTCCGAGTGATCTTTTCCTTCGTCGCAGTAATAAATGAAAGACATACCTTACCAGACTTGCAAGTTCCCTGACTTTTCTCGCGACGATTACTATGACCTGCCTTTGGCCTAGCCACTCCTGATCTATTACAGTAATAATGGCTCCTAACTTCCCCATTGGCCAGCTTTTTGGGGGCTGTATGAAATACAAACCAGCAGTTCTCGGTTGCCTCTTCCTGTGCTTTCCATTCAAGGAATTCTGTAATACAATAGAGAAACACAGAGAACAAACCAATTAGAACACGTTAAAGGTTTTGGACACAGATCAATTCCAAATGGTTTTATTTTAACAAACAATACTCGTGCCATTCAGTTACCCTTTATAGCAGTTGAGACGTCAAAAGTGTGGCTTATTCATTCTTTGTTGCAAATGTTTATTGCTACTGCAAGCATAACACATGCTGAAATATTCATATATTCTTGCCAAATAATTTACACAAACAATCTGCAGTTTTGGTTTCTGGGTTCCAAGTTAGACAGCAATGTCGCTGTCTAGGAAACAGACAGTGTTCCCACCCACAAAGCTGCGATGCACTCTGCTACAGCATCTAGTTTCATGTACATATGCAAATTGGGGCACCCAAAGCTTGTGTAGCCAGCTAGGTTCTTGCGTTCTATTGTTGTTTACGTGCATTGTTTACCAGAACTGCCAGGAAGAATACAAAAGAATGTCATTCTAAGTCACTCTATGTAGTGCGATGTCACTAAAACTTCCTTGCGGTCCCGACAGTGATGTCGGCGTCAGCTGCTCTGGGGATAGTGAGAACTAACACTTAAGCACTCTTTAGGAGCGGGTTAAAAGACATTTTAAACGTTTGCTGTGCCCAACACTAAGTGGTGAAGGTCCTTGCATACAGGGATGCTTACGGCAGGCTCTTTATAGCCTAAAAATTTAAGGTCTCAACCCCTTTAAAGAGGCCGTGAAACACTTTCTGAAATTCTGCATGAAGTTTATATTCGGAATCCTGGCCGTCCAACATAAAATACACTTTCTTTCAGGAGGGCAATCATGCTAGTGTCCTAAATAATAAAGATGCGAGTTGTTACAAGGCAAAATCAGCACAATGTGCAAGACTATGTATAAGCTGTGTTGTATCGGGAACCTTCATCTTGAAGCCAGCACTTCCCTACATTTTCACCTTGTCCTACTTTTTGCCACTAAATGCAGCAGCTGCAACACAGAATACTAGCTAGTTCAACAATGTAATGGTGCATGCATGAATTTCCCACAATGTGCCATATTATTGTGGCGCAGTGCTGTAAAGCAGTAGCTGGAAGTACAGTCCTCAATCGGTATCTCCGCCACATCACAAACTACATGTCCAAGACATTTAGCTGAAGATGAGACCATGGTGCGAGGCACAGCGTATATAACATGCAATAGACCTTTTTCAAGCACCGCAGCGCCACCCATGGGCGCGCAAGTGCTTCTGGGAAATGTGTGTACATCCAGCCGCCCAGCAGAGCGAAGCTAGCGAAGCCCAGCCTTTCCAAGCGCGTCTTTCGCTCCGAGTGAGTGACATGGAAGCAAGGCTAAACGCATTTTTTGTGTGTTTTCTTTTGTAAGCAGGCGCACAGCTGCACGGGACAATGAAAAAGGAGGGGAGCAAGTGGGTCGGACTGGTCGTACGGGGTGTGCGCTGGCATGTCTCGTCAACGTAGTTTCCCGGAGTCTCGGCAGTGCACGTGCGTTTGCGAGTGACCATGTGCTTGTATCTCCACTCCGCGTGTGCGGAAAACACCGAGGTGTGGACGCTGTATTCCTGTGTACGTGTTTGTGTCGGCATTGCAGTGTGGTCCTACGCAGGCAACTGCAAAACAGCGATGTGTTTGCGACGACGAAGTAGACCAACGGGCAGTGTGTGCTAAACGAACGAACTGTGCGCAGTGCGTGAACGAAGTCTGTTGCGGATATATCTTTCTAGGTACTGTAATTCATTGTTTTCTAATTAAACGAGTACGGTTTTCCATTTACAGCATGGGTTATTCCGGCTCATTTTGGTACCCCTTCGTGCTTGGTGCGTGTACTTTTCTTCTGTCCCGCTGGGCTCTGGTCCCGCCGCTTGATTCGATCCCTTTTCAATAAAACTTCACTTTAGTAAAACCACATTTTTATGACAGTGGTCCTTGATGTATGCTAGCTCCGCCGACGTGCCATGTCCAGCTGTGTCGGTGAAATAGCGCACATGCGATCGCGTACACTTTCCTTCGATGCTCTGTTATCTTAACTGCTGCACGAAGAAGAGATTTGCGAGAGCTTAGATGTTCACACGGACTGCTGTGTGAACATGTGTGTGATCTCGTTTTTCTGAAATGTTATGCGTTAACTATCCTGTTGCGTGAACATTTTTATTGCAGTACTGAGATTGAGTGTGTGAATTTTAGTTTTTGTGTTTATTTGTCGAGTTTTGTGATTGTTGACATTACGATCACAGCTGTCATGTAAGTGACAAATGTCATTGCTGCAGCTCACGCGATGCAGTTCATCAGTTGTTCTGAAGATGCTGCCCTGAAAATGTTCGAGAGCAAAGCAGAGTATAGCCACGTTGAGCGTGCGCCTGTTTTGTGTACGTACATCGTTTTCGGACACGCAAATGTAAATGTTACGCACGTTTCACGATGCGGATGAACAGGCTACGTCGACAGACTGCATTCACCAAACTCGGATTCGATTCTTATCGCGTCGTAGCTTCGATCCCACAGCTGCCACTGCGTCGGCCGCTTGCTTAAACCGAGCTTGCCTCCGCCGATGTACACACATTTCCCATACTGCACTACGCGCTCGCAGTGGCTTCTGGGATAGCTTGAAAAAGGTCTATTGACAAGCAATGCCCTCCTCTCAATTAAACCTTTGTGGCATAATGAAAGATACGCGTCAACTCCCTACACAAATAAGCTTTCTCCACTACTGCCAGTCACGATCAGCACAATGTTATTCTGCCGCCACCTATTATAAACATTCAGGAACCCAACAAACGGATAGTCTGCACGCTTCCAATGTGTAGCCTGAGCAGTGCGTTCAGCCAAAATTTGTTTTGCAGATTAGAATTATTGTCCTACTGCATGAAAGGAAGCTAAATTATAAGGTTTGTGGCAAGATTTTCCTTTTCGGGATTTAAGAGGGGCAGTTAAGAGCTTGCGACTAAGAGTTCCGTTTCTAAATTGCACCAGTAGATGCAATTCGCAAAGCCCAGATATGCAACGGCCATCCATAGATATTTTTCTAAGGGAATTGCTCTATGCTAAAGGACACCATAGAGTTGTTTGCAGTCCTTTTTATGACTGATATGTCAGTATGGTATAGATGAAAGGCTGTGACAGGGATCTGATCCCTGAAATTAGGGGCAATCAGAGATCACAAAAAAAAAAAAAAGCCGGGGCCATTCCCAACTGTGAAGGTAAGTGACCAGAAGAGCTGACGGGCACACTTCCATATTTGCTTCCATCGGCACTCTTCATAAGTGTGCTGCTCCTCACGCGTTCTCACAACGCATGGTCAACCCATACTTGACCAAGCATGACCATGCCAACAGGGCTTAGACTGGACTGACATAGCAAAACATGTAAAACGTATATGTATGAAAACATATATGTGAAGAGGTTCACATATGCCAACTTTAAGGAACCTGGCACAACACAACAGCAGACTGTGTTCGCAAACTAGTAGGTCCTCCAGAAGTCTACGCAGGGTATAACCTCAACTCACTGAACTTCTGGTACTTCAAAATTAACTTTCGTACAGTTTGCAATGCCTGAAAGTACTAGCTGCTCAGGGCTTTATTGTGAGAAATTCGAAGGGCTTTAAAGTTGCTGCCCTCATGTGAGTACGGGACAGCGTTTTTTTCAAACACATAATGGGTCCATGGAATGCGATAAAGTGGGGTGTCCCAATTTTTTCCCTTAATCTGTGTATTTCACGAGAATTCCTCACACAGTATTTTCTTCCTAGTGTGTTCCTTCAGTATTCCGCAGGCATTATTCCTACTATCGTGCAGCAGTTGTGCTAAACCTACCAAGGGGGTTTAAAAAAAAGAAGTGCACTGTGGGGCACTCGGATTGTGCTCTATGAAATGCACTACTCAAAAGTGATTGATGAACTTGACAATGCATTAGGCTGTAAAGAAAAAAATTTTTTTAGCGCTTGACTGTTAAACCTTTCCATTGTCTTCCACCCGAATACCTCGTGGAAAGACTTCATCGTGAATTTAGAGAAAATAAAATGCAACGCAAGCGCAGTGTTTTAAGTGCGACTAAACAGGACAGTGAAGATAACTGCCTCTGCAGCAACTTTTTCATGCGCGAGCTTGATCACACATGGAACGACCATGTGCTGCAGAAGCTCACCATACAAGATATAAAACGTGGTAACACTGCCTTTTTAAACATTTCGTAGATTATAAATACGATCGAGAGAAACAGCTCGGGTACTCACCTTTATCACTATGGAACACCCGCTGAACGAACTCTGCGTTGAATGCATGTACTTTGATGTGGTGCTCCACATACTTTTCCATTGAAGACAAGCCATCGCCACAAATGTCGCATTTCATCAACTTGTTATTATCTGTGGCCAATTTGTGGACGTCCCTGATGTGCTGAAGCATGTTTTTCCTCTGCGTGAACAACTTGCTGCAAATGTGGCATCGACGGCTTTCATCGCCAATGACAGCTGGATCAGAGTCAACCTGCGCCATTCCGAAGCGGAGTGAGCAAGAACAGGCACAACCATGTGGGCCTGTATTTGTAGGTGTTCTCAAGGCACTGTAAAATTCGGCGCATTGTAGTTCGGGCGAGTGACATCTGGGTGTCAGAAAGTCACTAGGGAGGAACTTCTTCAGCCACGTGACGGACTAGGTACTTTGTAACAACACGGGGAAAATAAGTCCAACTTAGGGAAAAAAAGCATCAGTGACGTCATTATGTTTGGTCACGTGATAGTGACGTCATCTATTGTTCGCGGTCCCAGCCAGACTGCGGCGAGAAGCATGTTTGCTGCATGCCTTCTGCCTTGGCAAAACACCGAACATCAACGCATGATGTAGCAGGATCTGTGCATAAGATGCTCACAAGAGAGCATAATGCTCCT
>CM023487.1:84121839-84159676 GCA_013339685.2 Hyalomma asiaticum | reverse complement strand
TGTCGTCGTTTTCCAGTTTTACCATGTTACTTCCCGACCAGACGGGCTTCCGTCAAAACCTCGACTTCAACCCTGGTTCTTCAAGGGAGCCGCAGGCATAAGACAAAGCAAAAGAGCGCAAGCATTTTATTGAAGTTGTCATCATTGTACGACAGCATAATGAGAGTGAAACAATTTATACCCCAATAATTTAGACCCCTAAGACCCCAACATCGAAGCAGGAGCGTCATTGCTCGGGTATTAAGTGCCAAAGCCACGATAAGACTACGAAGCAAGCTACAGTGGGGGCTCCAGAAATTCTGACCACCTGGGCTTCTAAAATGCACTGACATCGCACAGTACACAGGCCTCTAGCATTTCGTCTTCATCCAAATACAACCGCCGCGGCCGGAATTGAACCCACGACTGCAGCCGGGCACCACAAAAAATTATGACAGAGTGATGGAAGAGAACTTCAGTACACGTCATGTATGACAAGCTGCGAATTTCACATGCTCCTTATAATGGCGCAAACGCTGCCAAAAGCACCACGGGCAAGGCAAAATGAACGTAAACATACCACCGATATCTGTGCCATCTTAAGTTATATCTACATACAGTTCTAATATGTTGCACTCTCACGTAACATGCAGTCTGAATAAGGAAAACAGTGAATATTGCGAAACCGATTTTTTAAAATACATCAAACTACTCAGCTTGAGAACATGGTCCACAGCACAATGGTAACAATGGTGATCAACTGCAATTGAACAGGTGATGTCTTTGGTAAAATTCAGCATTTCAAACGTGCGGACTTGCCTTTGTCAGGCAAAGTCTTCGCTCTAGCATATTTATAAGAATGCTCTACCCCAAGTGAACCTTGGGGTAGACTGATCCAGCAAAGATCAGTCTCCCATCCCATGGCAGGGAAACAACAAACAGCGACTTTTGGTGGAAGGTTACCGAAAAGTGAACTGCTAAAATCTTTAATTACTGCCAAGAGAGAAACCATTACGGCCCATCTTCCAGTGACAATTCGAGAGCATGAAGTGACAGCCTAAGCATGCAAAGGTACAGGCTTTCATTTACAATGAGTAAGATGCTAGCAGGCAACAACAGAACGGATGGGCACTTACATCCGAGATGGGCCCTTGCATCCAAAATGCTGGAGGCCAGCTACTGACACTGACAGGCAAATTTGCAACCAGGCTCACTTTGGGAATAATGCTTTTGTTGCCATTTTGTAATTCCCCAAGTGCTGCAAAGCGCCGGTATTAGGAATGGATGTCTTGTAGGAGTACAGTGCTGTGGTAACATAAGAGATAGCACAGTGACATTTTCCACAGGTGAAAATTTGAAACAGAGCACGAAAAGAAAGTGCAGACCCTTACATGTTGCCAACAAGGACGACTGAACACCGCAACTGTCATGCAGTCTGGTTTCAGTCAGTTGCAGTGCGTTACATAACAAAGACTGCGTAACACAACAAATAACTGCCCTTCTTCGACGAGGTGCTGCCATCGCTCATGGCACCATGAGCTTGAGAAATGGCCAAGCCGAAGTACTGCTGACAAACTCATCCGACGAGTGCAGCACATCATGAAAGCACCGCCATAGCAGACCTGATGAAATCGCCCACATTCAACGACTGCATTGCTGTGCAAAGGGAAGCAATGACTGATACAGCCCCTATGCTCCTGCTATCGACCATTGATCCAAATTAACTTCCAAGTGGAGAGCAACATGTTCTGTAATTGCAGACCAGTTCAAGGACTGTTTCCCTCAATGACACGTGTCGGCTAACCCTTGACTAAGCACCCGCACCATCAGGAGGGACAGCAAGAACATTCAGCAGAATCCGTACACCATGGCATGGAAAGAACATGAAGTAGTTCAGTACAGTGAAATGTTGGGCTAGTTGGTAGGTCATACATGCGGAAGGGACTGCTGAAAATTTCGGAAGGGGAGTGTGGACAGGAAGACGCTCACTTGCAACTAAGTTTGCTCTTATGAAAAACAGCCACCCACGAGAAACCCTGAACTGCTCATGTTGCAGATGTCTCAAAACGCCGTCAAACCACACCCAAAAAACCTAGAAAAGGAAAGCGAAAGACGCAAAAAATGTGATGCTGCCCTAGAGCCATGCATGCATCGCTACTTAGTAGCATAAGGTGCGAGATTTTTGTTCATCACTGGCACGTGCGGAAACTACACAGGGAATGACACAAGATGATGAAGGTGCAAAGGGGCACTAGTCAGTTCAAACTTATGTCAAAGAACATTAAAGCTTTGTCCTTCAGATGTACAGCCGAAGCGCTAATACAGCGGTCACCGTACTCTTTAATCTGATAAGCCGTCAAAGATTTCCCTATCTAGTCTACCCTTAGCCCTCCCAGTGACCTTGAAACTTAAACTTATTGATTCCAACATTTGGGATGCTGAGGGCCGGGGTCAAAAAGCCTCTTCACGGGCTTGACTAGGACCACGACCCCATACAAAATGGCAAGGATAGGCAAGCGTATACAGTGCAATACAATTTTACGGAGTACAACATAAGGATAACATAAGCAATAAAATAAATAGCTGAGTGAATTAAAGAAAAAAATACGCAAACAACCATAACCTGATGAGATAGTTATAACAGAAATCAGACAACAATATACTGCTAAATTACAACTCAACCAGACCGTAAATGAATACATAAATATATACATATGCAAAAAGTAATACAAGTCGAACAGAGCAAAAATGAAACCGGCAAACAATGTACCAACTTTAATTTGATAACCACACAAAATTCGATGAAACCGTAAAAAGGAAAACCACAAGGTGTTACACAACGTGTAAGGCAGAACAGTAATCTTAACAATATTTCATATTGTTAGTTGATTGAGATAAAACGTCAAGAGAAAGCGCAGCATCTCTTCGCCGTATTTAATGCGCGTGCGTGGAACAAACCACGTGTAAACATGACGGGTGTTATAAAAAAATGGTCCGGTGGTTATTCGGGCAAGCGTGCCCAAAATGTTATCACTTTTTAGTCCTTTGTGGTAGCGTTTCATAAGACTTGTGTGATAGTAATCTGGTAGGGCTAATAGCTTCATTTCATCAAAAAGCGGGGAGGTGTGACTTCCATACGGAACATGTGCAATGGCGCGAACTCCCTTTTCTGTACTACATGTAATTTGTGAATGTTCGTTAAAGTTGTCGTGCCCCAAACCAGATGATAATAGTTTATGTGCGATAAGAACAATGATTTGTAGATGAGAAGTTTAACTTTTTTAGGAAGCAAAAAAAAAAACGCAGCCTAGACAAAATTCCGGTTATCCTGGATACACTCGAAGACAGCTTTTCAATGTGGGCATTCCATGACATGTGTTCATCAAAAATTACACCCAGACATTTAACACTTGGTACTATCTGAAGTTCTGAGGTACCTAGCATTAACGGTACATGCAAAGGGGAAGGCTTATTTCTAGGCCTAAAGTAAACAGCCTTTGTCTTCGATGAGTTTAATTTTAAGGAATTAATGCATGTCCACGAAGCTACCTTTAATAATACCTGGTTCGCCTCATTGACTAGATCTTCATAGTGTTGCGCAGTGAGAAGTAAAGTTGTGTCATCTGCGTATATAACACACTTTACAGATGCGTCAATATTTACAATATCATTTATATATACGCAAAATAAAAGGGGTCCCAGGATACTACCTTGGGGAACACCTGCTGAAATTGCTTGTAAGTTGGAGGTGTGATTGTTGATGACCACCACCTGCTGACGATACTTCAAGCAAGATTCAATTAATTTTAGAAATACACCTCGGAAGCCGTAGTGTTTGCATTTCTGTAAAAGTGTAACATGGTTTATGGTATCGAAAGCCTTTGAATAATCTATAAAGATACCTAGTGTGTGTAGTTCGTGTTCGAAAGCATCTAATATGAATTCTTTCTGTGCTAGGAGGGCATGCTCTGTTGTGCGGCCTTTCGTGAAACCGAATTGTGATGGAGTGATGATATGGTGCTTATCTAAAAAGAAACCATACGTTTTTGAATCAGTTTTTCTAACCCTTTGATATTACAGGCAGTATAGATCTAGGCCTGTAATTGTTAAGCGAATTCTTATCCCCCCCCCCTTCTGTACAACACGATTACTTTCGCCACTTGTAGTCTCTGAGGAAAGATTCCAGTTGAAAATATAAGGTTGAAGATATGTTCCAACGAATCAGCAATGAGATCGTGTCTAATAGGTTTGATTTGGATATCGTATGCATCACAACATGTGCTGTATTTTACAGACGAGAAAGCGTGAGCAATTTCGCTGGCTGCTGTCGGCGCCAAAAACGCATTCTCAGAGGTACTGTCCGATAAATATGCAGTAGAAGCTGGATTGTGGGCTTGCTTGTTAAAGACACAAAGTAATCATTGAACACGTTCGCTAAATCAGCATTGCGAATAGTGTTACCATTCACCAAAAACTCAGTGGGCCTGAAGTTATTGCCGTTACGGCCGAGAAACTCATTTAGTTTTGACCAAGCTAGCTCCGATTTGTTCCTTACAGCATTGTTGAAGGTGTTGCTTAGGTACTTTCGCTTTTCGTGACGCAGCATACTGTTCACTTTGTTTTATTTATTTATTTATTTAGGAATACTGCAGGCCTTAAAAGGCCCAGGCAGGAGGGGAAAAATACAAACAAAAAGTACGAAGTGTGCAGGTATCCAAAATTCTGTACAACGAGGATCTATGCAAAGCAACAACAAGGAGAAGCTATCAACGAGTATACAAGCACTGAAAAATATGATACAAGCAAAAAGAATATACAGTATGAAAAGATAAAGAATACGTAACTATCCAATCAATGTAAAAATGTTTCTTTGGTCTTTGAAATTTTTTAGCGTATCTTCATTTTTATTTTTCAAAAAGTGTTGGAATAGTTTATTTTTCCGTTTTATTGCCTTCATGCAAGATTTAGTCACCCAAGGTTTCTTAGCTCTGCGCGCACGCCTCAGTTCTTTGTACGGAAAGCATTTTTTGTAAACTCTTGTTATTTTTTCGTCGAAAGAATTATAGGCAAGATCGGGTTCCTGCTCATGAATGACGTCTGACCAATCAGTCAATGATATCTCATTTCGAAATGCAGCCAATGAGTGCTCATTAATATGTTGAATAACCACTGATTGTTTTTGTTCCGACTGTGCGTGATACGGTGTTTCGTTTATCACCATAAATATGGGAAGATGGTCACTAATGGGTGCGCTCACTACGCCAGATAAAGAATTCGTGGCTTCTGTGTTAGTGATGAACACGCCGAGCAATGTTGCGTTATTTTTTTCAATGCGTGTTGGAGTGGTGATAACATTACCAAAGCCATTGGATTCAATTATATGACACAACTCAGACTGGGACTGCGACGATCTAGCGAGGTCGATATTCAAATCGCCTGCGAGGATTACCTTACAACCAGTGTCACCAGCCCAACATAAGTATGAATCTAGGCTTTCTAGGAAATTTGTCTTATTGCCGCTAGGAGGGCGATATAAAACACCAATAACGGAATGGTCACTTTGTACAGTCAGAACTTCATAATCATCAGTGATGCGGGAAAATTCTTGAGTCAAAGAACATTTCATGGAATTCCTACTCATTACCAACACTCCACCACCTATTTTTGTTGAGCGGTTCAAAAAATAAGTTGCATAGCCAGGCATCTTCAAAACTTCAGTTTCATTCGGTACCATGTCTCAGTTATCATAGTATATTCAGGTTCATAACTAAGAGTTGTCAAGAGAGCGTCTATTTGATCTTCCTTATTATGTGCTGACTGTGCATTAAAATGAATCAACTTCGTGCTATTCTTATACATCGAGAACAGTGCGCCTAATTTATCGAGTGATACATAATCATTGACTGCCATGTTAGTTTGATAACCACCGTTGGGTTGATGACTAGTTACTATTCCCTAATAACAGACAGGTCCTGCGTGCTCGCGATGATGTGAGCTCGGCTGTCCTCAGTTTTTCTTGCCTTGATACGACCATTGTCAACCCACAGAAATTTCCAATGTTTTTCCCTCTTCAGGGAGAGCGCTTGTGCAAATAATCTCTTGTTCTCAGGCGTCAGGTGGTCATTTACGTAAACGTTTGCACTTTCCGACTGAGGAAAGCCGAGTGTTCGGTTGTTAGGCGAGCCTTGCGTGCTTTACTTAGAAATTCGTCTTTCTTGCTCCGGGAACAGAAACTAGCAATTATGTTTGTGTCCTTTTTCGCAGGCACACGGTGGACTGCATCAACATCAGCTGGATGTACAGGACATCCGATTACATCGCCCATTTTTTGAAGAAATATGGTGCAGTCTTCACCTTTCTTAGAAGGTACACCCTTTATCTCGATGTTAATTCGTGAACGCTGTTCCATGTCGGCTATTTTAGCAGTTAGTTGATCATTAGATGTCTATAGGGACTTGTTTTCAGCGGTAACAAGTTCCTGTTTCTTTTTCATTTCTTCGTAGAAAGTATTCATCAGTGACACACTTTCACGAAGCTGTGCGATGTCAGCGCGAAGCTGTTGCACTTCGCGCGCCAGTTCCGCATTCGAGGGCATCATGCAAAAAATAGTAATAAATAAAGCAATTGAACTGTTGGCAGCAGCGACCACGGCAACAAAAGAACAAACCGATGATACAAACAGTTCTCAACTAACCTGCGCAAACAAAGAATGTTGCTTAGTGGATTGGACTTCCAGCCGCCGTGACCGCCACTGCCAAAATGCGGTTCGTGGCAAACGATGTCAGACTTATATAGCGTATCCTGAAGGTGTCCTGGTGGTCTGCGACGGCGCAGAAGCTGTTTCCATTTGAATGTCGTGACAAGCTAGTGACGTTGACTCGCTGGTCAGTCCGAGCAGACGTGCTGAGGATCCAGAGGAAATCCCCGATAGCCACGATATGTCGATACCAGGTGACCGTCACAATCGGCGCAAGTGAAACACCTGCGCAAATGAAGAATGTTGCTTAGTTGATTGGACTTCCAGCCGCCGTGACCGCCACCGCCACTGCCTTGGTGTTGTACAGAAGCATGGTGCATCCACATTTCCTAGTGTGCGCTGGTAGGTGCCCGGCGTTGTTGACGACCCCCAAAGAATACGCATGCTCCTTTAACCTCTCGTTAAGACACCGCCCCGTCTGCCCTATATAAACTTTCCCGCAACTAAGTGGAATCATGTACACCACCTCAGTGGTACAGGGCACGTAGGATGGCGTGTGGCTCTTATCACACGCCTTTCTCTTGCCCGCGCTGCTTGCGAGTGAGCACAGCCGCGAGAGTTTCATAGGAGCAGTGAAAACAAGGTCAACGCTGTGTTTCTTTCCAATCCTCTTGAATTTGCGAGAAATGGTGTGTATGTATGGCATCACAACGCACTTATTTGGTTTCTGACGTAACATTGCACTGGTTGGGACTTGAAGCTTCTTTAATAGTGCTGATCCTACCGCCACCAGTAGACTAGAAGGGAAACCCGACGGTTTTAGCCAAGACACCTGAAGGTCAAAGCTTTGGCTCAGCCGGTGGTCACATGACTTTGTCAAAGCAGACTTGAGACACGATGATGCAGTGGCCCTTTTCACTAACTTTGTGCGCGATGGGTCATGGGGTAAAATGGATTTCTTTGAACGCGTTTTCCGGGAATACAGGCCGCGTTCAAAGGAAATCCATTTTACACTTGCCAGCACACTAAGTGGTAAACTAAGTGAGAATGCTAAGTTTGCACCCAGAACCGACAACCAAATAACTATAGCACATACCGATGCATCTCCATTGAAAGTAGTCAACAACACAAGTGCTTGTAAACTACTGCTGCTGCCCTCAATCCATAGCAAGGAGCACAAGTGCCAGAACCGGACTTGGTGGTTTAAGCAGGTACTTAGGATTCATAATACTGCATGTCGACCCCAATGGTATAAGGTTAGCTTCATTCCTGCAATGAACAAGGTCAGCAAGGACAAGGATGTAGTTCTAACCACTTTCTTTAAATGCATGCACTTTGATGAATGGAAGGTATATATGATTTACTGAACTATTTTTTGCAAGGCCAGTCACAACTACATTAAATACTGTAAAACATCACCATTAAGCATGTAGCTGTTACAGACTGCTTCCAGAAAATTAGCTACTGCAATGAAATATGTGACAAGCCAGAGCAAACACATTGGCATTGACAATTTATCGTCATCTTGTGTAATGACAATCGCACTACAGTGCATCACACCCAGGCAGTACTAACAAGCCCTGTTTCTACAAGCCCTGCAGTAAAGCTGCACATATACAAAGTTGTTTCGTGTAGCTTGAGCAAATGAGTTCAGTGTTCACAATGCACAATTCTACTGTTTCTAAAGGGCCACTAATAATGTTTCTTCTTAGAAAAATTTTGCTTGAGGTCGTACACTTCACTTGCCAAGTTTTAGACCTATTTATATATATGTGTCTGAAATATGCACATTGAAAACTAGCAATCAAACGGTATCCATTGTCAATGTCACTTTAACCAAAGGATGCATGCAAAGAGAAAGTAGAAAAAAAGCTGACTAAAAAAAGTAAAAGAAGCGAATCTGGCTAAGTGCTTAGCTATTTTTCCTTTTTTGTGCGCTATTCATCCATGATAATGCAACTCGCCCAACTTGCTCAGCTTACCACCTTATTATAAATCATAAGATGCGACGATCACGCTGAGGAAACCTCGACTTCTAACTTACAGATGGTTCACATCGAGGGACGTATACTCAACCTTAAAAGCTAACCCTAGGGCCAACGCACTTAAACCAATAACAGCACGCTTAAACAACAATACTTGCCTTCACTGCGTTAAGAAAATGTTCGATGTGGACGTTCAGGACACATATGCTGTGGCACTATGAAAAAATGAAAAAGCTTCCCCTTACAAATACGTTCTGCAAGAGCTGCTGCGTGGCATTTGGTTTTCTTTTATAATTTCCTATTCCCAATATACTTCTTTTCTCTTTCCTTGCTGCTTACTTCGGCCACAAATTTCCAGCCAACGCGCCCGTTACATAACGTGAGTGGAGATCGCTAGGATATTCGCTGCTCACGGCAAAACTCGTTGTTGTTTGCGGCGGCGAGCTAAACGCAAACCTTAAAAAGAAAGCAACGCAAGTAGTTTTCGTGCCCGCTCGTCTTAGAAGAGAGAAACAACATAGAAACTTACCAAAACGTCTCTTCCAAAGGCGGGAAGCACAGCAGCTGGGAGTGACAGGGGTGACAGTCCGATCAATGGGCCGGTTGGCGGCGGCGCGCAATTCATTGGCGTTCACCCTTGCGCATAAATTAATGTACTACTGTGGTTTATCACGTAGACTACGCTTGAAGGCGCGAGAAACGTATCAAAATAAGACTGTTTTCTTTCAAATGCCGCTGACTGTTAAGCGTAAACAAAAATACAGCATGACCCAGCGTGCCCGCGCCACTGTACTCGTAAGTACTGTACCCGCGCCGACCGCGCTCGATTTTGGCGGGATCTTTTTGAAGGGCTGTGGTGGCGACATCTGAACAAATTTAAAGCTTTAGATGTGAGATTACGAAAATATTAATTGTGAAGTAATAGTTGTTTAATTATTTTTACTTATGATAGTACTAAACAGATGTTATTGGGGTTTAACGTGGTTAAACGGGTTTGCAGATATCGTTGATGAATTGAGTGCTTTGTCGTCTGCTAGAGACAAATACAGCAGATAACCAGAACCTAGTGCTCCTTCAATTAAACAAATCCTTACTTTCGCTTAGTCAGCTGATAGGCTGATAGAGGTGCATACAGACGAACTTCCAGACATAAGAGAGAATTACAACCGAAAGAAAAGCGCCAGACACGAGATTTCGAATTAAACGTCCGATGCGCAAGTGGCCGGGCTACACCCACGATACAAAGTTTCATCACGAGGTTCTTCATGTAGACAATGCATGGTTGCCTCGACGAAAAGCTGTGGCGAGTCTACAAGATAGTCTTCTCTAGTTACGACGAACCTGCGTCCTTTATTTGAAATAAACGAATTCCACCCAGAAGCTATCGAGTTCAAAATTATGTGAATTTAATCGAAACGGCCGCAGCAACCGTGCGACATCGGGCCCGATCGACTCCAATGTATAGCACTTTTCCGTTATATTTCCTACCTATGTGGGCCTTGCCCTCGCAACGTTTCAATTAATGATATCGGGAGGCGCGTACCGTCGCTGTAGTACCACAGTACACCCATAACGTACTACCTCGACATATCGCGCGCTCACATATCGTACGGTTCATATTACGAACATGCCATTAGCGATTCTTCTAATATTTTCTTCTGATTCTCTCTGCCTCACCCACGGCGTTTGAATGAGTATACAGATGAGTATGTACGTACACAAATGCATGACTTGACGCACATCATAGCAAGCACGCGACGACGCGTCTTCACCGTGACGTATAGGTACTACATTCAGAGCGCGGGCTCGGACTACATTCAGGTTGGTTCACATTCCAATGTGTATATAGCTCATATGGACTTAGGTTATGTTTATTTATTGTGAAGCATAAAAAGTGCGAACACGATATAATTGCGCGCGTTGATGGCATGCAGTTGCGCAACACTGCGTGCCGTTAGACTTACTGTATGTTTTACCGAGTTGACTCGATCTACATGCCATGTGTGCCATTTATCACTGCCGTGAGCTACTGCGACGTACCTAACGGCCCGCGTTCCCAGTAACGACTAAAAAGCGAGCGCCCAAGGCGCACCCTTCGAAGCAAACGTATATCATTTCGCAAACCCTCCTCCCCCACTGGTGCCATTATGGAGGGGGGAGAAGGGGATGGCACACGCTAGACAGAACCTTAGCAACTTTTTCGTAATATGCATCTAGCTGAACGTAAACCCATTTCAATTTGTACATGAATTTTATTGCAAAATAATTTGCTTGCCATTCCATTTTTTTAACACCAGATGTTATGCTTGACCTTTTTGAGGGTGTGATCCCTTTTGTTATGAAACATGTAATTTCACACTTAGTTACGGGCAATGTTTTCACACTTCATCAGCTAAATCAAAGGCTTCATTCATTTAATTTTCAAGGTGCAGACAAAAAGTCCAAACTGCCTCCCCTTTCTCGTCAGGTGGTGCATGGAAAAACTCTAATGAAAGGCTCAGCAGCAGAAACGATTTGCATTTTTCGGTTTTTTTCACTGATTATCGGTGACTGCGTGCCTGAGGATAACGAGGCGCACAAGGTGTACCTGAAGTTGCGAGCAGTGGTAGACGTTGTTCTTGCACCACAGGTCTGCCGCAGCGCAGTGGCCTATCTGGCAGCACTGATTGAGGACTTTTATGGTGATTTCAAAGAAACGTTCCCCAACGCAAACGTCCATTCCTAAGATACGCTACCTAATTCATTATCCCAGACTTCTGCTTTCTTGTGGCCCACTCTGTCAGCTTTCATGCATGCGCTTTGAAGCAAAGCACCAGTTTTTCAAATCGCTTGCAAGAAAGACGTGCAACTTTAAGAACATTTGCACAACGTTGGCTCACCGTCATGAGCTTCATTTCATCTATCAACTGTCACAGAAAGCTGAGCCAATCGTGGCCACAGGGAAAAGAAAAGTGGAGGAAAATGCGCTGCCTGAAGTTTTGAAAGTTACACTCCTTGATCATGGACTTGATGGTTCAGGTGCTCACTTTATTGCATCCCTCACAGTATTTGAAAGGAAGCTACACAAAGACTGTGTAATTCTACTGGAAGTGACGGAAGATGAGCACCCTTGTTTTGGAAAGATCACAGCAATTGCGATGTGCAATTCAAAGTATTTTTTAGTTGTATCGATCCCAAAGACAAAGTGCTTTGATGAACACATTCATGCTTTTGTTGTAGAACACACAGGCCACAATGTCATAATTGAGGATCTTCAGCACAATGCAGAGTTTTTTGACCCACTCTACATATACAGGCAGAGAGGTCTCTTATATGTGTCTCCTCGTTACACTTTCTTCACTGGATGCAACGATGATTAAACATCACCTCATCGTATGTACTGCCTATTTGTTGCGTGAGTGGTCTGCTTGAATGCATGTATGTTGACAGGGGTGCCTGTCAAATTCGTAATCTAGAAAGTGGAATATGCTGCCCGACACGCGATACACAGTACTCCAGGCTAATTTTAAGTTTAACCATTGTACAGCGTTCTACTTGCACGTGGATCCCAATACACATCCTGACATTTTACGTTTTACCCTAGTCAAAATGTAGCAACTTTGTATGCTGTGTGCAAATACAAAACAAGTGCACTGGCATAACCCAAAGGAATCCTTAAAAGAAAGAGTGCTTGTGTATATAGTGCGCATTAACATACTGAAGGCTTATTGTCCGACAACATCATTCCTCATACAACGCAGAATTGCAGTCATCGTGTATCATGACCTCAAGGCATGCACACACTAATTCTACTTCGTTTCTTCGCTTGCATGTCAATAGTCAGTTCATATTGCCACATCCAGTCTCCACGCACAAAAGAAGAAGAAGATCACGGGAACTTAGAAGAAGAAGACGAGATCCCTGCGTGATCACTCAGTGTTCTTTTCGATTAAAGTGACCAGCTCTGTGTTCGTGATTCCTGCTGCTGATTTGTGCTGTTCCTGCATCGCGACACTGGTGGAGGTGCCGGGTAAATGTTCGGAACACCTCTTCGCAGCACCGTATCCAGTCCAGAGCGAGTTCCGCGTGTTGAAACGCCAGTTCACCGCGCCAGCCGCCGCCTGTTAGGCCTGAGCCCAGAGTGCGGTCCGCTACCAGAGGTTGCAACTGTGTCCGAGAGGAGTACCCAAGCCATGGCAAACCCAGGCCCGACACAGGTGACTGTTTCGAATCCTCGATCGCCTCCGCCCTTTCACGGCAACGCCTATGAAGACGCCGAGGACTGGCTCGAGGAGTTCGAGCGCGTGGCCAGTGTGAATGGCTGGAGCGCCAACGCCGGTCAAAAGTTGGCTCACGTGTACTTCTCTCTTCTGGACGGCGCCCGAACGTGGTTCACGAACCGTGAGGGAAACTGGTCATCTTGGGAAGAATTCACCCGGAAGTTTCTAGACACGTTCGGAAGCAGCGAAAGGCGAGAGCAAGCTCAACGACTACTCGAATCTCGCGTTCAGAAGCCCAACGAAACAGTGGCCATGTTTGTTGAGGACATGACCCGTCTATTTCGTCGAGCAGACCCGGATATGTCCGAGGGGAAGAAGCTCAGTCACCTCATGCGCGGTGTGAAGGAGCAGCTGTTTGCCGGTCTTGTGCGAAACCCGCCAACAAATGTTGACGAATTTTTGAAGGAGTCGACGGCCATCGAACGTGCACTACAGCTACGGTACCGTCAGTATGACCGTGTCAACGGCAGTGTATCAACCAGCGCCGCAGCCGTGCCGGCGGTTCCAGCAACTGACGAGGGTTTGCGCCAGCTCATACGAGACATAGTCCGTGAAGAGGTGAAGAAGCTCCTCGCTACGCCGAGTGAACGCACGGTAGCGTCCGTCTCCGAAGTTGTGCGCCAGGAGGTAAGGCAAGCGCTTTCACCTCCAGAACAACCCATCGAAACGCGTAATCCCAGCTACGCAGAAATTGTCTGTCGACCGCCGCCTATTGCGCCGACACTGCAGTACTAACAGCAGCAGCCGCCGCCTATTGCGCCGACACTGCAGTACTAACAGCAGCAGCCGCCGCCTATTGCGCCGACACCGCAGTATTACCAGCAGCAGCCGCCGCCTATTGCGCCGACACCGCAGTATTACCAGCAGCAACCGCCGACAGTACCTTGGTACTACAGGGGAGCTCCAACGCGACCAGCGCTCCGAAAAACTGACATTTGGCGCACTCCGGACTACAGGCCCCTGTGCTTCCATTGTGGAGAAGCAGGCCACGTTTGTCGCCATTGCCCTTATCGAGTCGCAGGGCAAGGATTTCCATCCGCTGCTCCTCGTCGCTCGAACAGCCGACCCAACGTCGACGCGAATGCGTCAAGCTGGCGCGACGATTCCCCTGTTTTCAGGCCGCGCTCCCCCTGTCCTGGACGTTCTTCTTCTCCGCTAGCTCGACGAAGTGCCGCTGACGTTGCCAGAGGGCGATCTCCCAGCCCCCGCCGGGGAAACTAAAAGCAGCGACCTTTGGGGGGGAGGTTGCCACTCGTCGAAAATCTGAAAATCCCCCATTGCGAATGAAGGAAGAGCCGACAAAGTCCGACGATTTGACGAGCGCCGAAATTGTAAGCGCCGAAATACGAGTTACAGTCGACGGTTACGAAGTGACGGCTCTGGTAGACACTGGTGCGGACTTCTCAATTATGAGTGAGAGTTTGGCGCATAAACTAAGGAAAGTTAGAACAGAGTGGACGGGGCCGCAGATTAGGGGAGCTGGTGGCCGGCTACTGACACCCATTGGAAAGTGCACAGCAAGGATCGGCATAGAGGAATCGTCATACGTCGCAACTTTTGTTATTCTTCCCGAGTGTTGCAAACAGGCCATCTTGGGTATGGATTTCCTGCGCGAATACGGTGCAATCATCAATATACCAGAAGGTCTGCTGACATTTTCGAAGGATGAAACTGCACAACTACAGCGAAAGCCCTTGTGCCTCCTTGAGGACGTGACCGTGCCGCCGTTATCTTGTCGCCTCGTCCCCGTCAGGTGCACCACGCAGCATAATGGAGACGGCGTCGCTGAGCAAGTCCCTGCACTTCTGCTCACTCGAGGTGTTGCTGTAGCCAGAAGTCTCATCAGTGTGGTGCATGGGCAAGCCGATATTCTTCTGACGAACTTTTGCAAGGAACGGCGCCACATTACCGAAGGCACTACAGTTGCTTACCTCGACGGAATTGCAGAGTACCGCGAGTGCTTTGCAGTACAGCAGGGCGAGCAGGACACTTCTATAGCACCACCTGTGCTTGATGTGAACGCAAGTTTACCGCCGTCGGAGAGGCAGCGTCTTCTTGACCTTTTGAAGCAGTTTCAAGACTGTTTCTCGTCGGTTTCACGGGTCAATCAAACGCCACTCACAAAGCACCGTATTATAACGGAGGAAACGACACGACCCATCAGGCAGAACCCTTATCGTGTCTCACCTAAAGAACGCGAGGCTATCCAACAACAAGTGAAGCAGATGCTTGACGATGACGTCATCCAGCCGTCAAAAAGTCCTTGGGCATCGCCGGTTGTACTAGTTCAAAAGAAGGACGGTAGCCTACGCTTCTGTGTGGACTACCGCAAACTGAACCGGGTCACAAAGAAAGACGTGTACCCATTACCCCGTATCGATGACTCCCTGGACCGGCTGAGGCATGCACGCTACTTCTCATCGATGGATTTAAAAAGCAGTTATTGGCAAATTGAGGTCGACGAACGAGACAGAGAGAAGACCGCTTTCGTGACGCCTGACGGACTTTATGAATTCAAGGTCTTACCCTTTGGATTGTGCTCTGCTCCGGCAACGTTTCAAAGGCTGATGGACACAGTTCTGTCTGGCCTAAAGTGGCAGACGTGTTTAGTGTATCTAGACGACGTCATCGTCTTTTCAGAAACGTTTGAGGAGCACCTAAGAAGGCTTCTGTCGGTGTTTCAAGCAATTCGGTCCGCCGGACTAACACTGAAAGCGGAGAAATGTCATTTCGGTTTCGAAGAACTTCAATTCCTAGGCCATGTTGTGAGCCACAAAGGTGTTCTTCCTGACCCCGACAAGATTGCGGCCATTGCAAAATTTCCAGTACCAACGGATAAGAAAGCAGTTAGGCGTTTTCTAGGCCTCTGCGCATACTACCGACGATTTATAGCCAACTTCTCGCACCTCGCTGCGCCGTTAACACGCCTGACAAAGGACGACGTCGCATTTGTATGGGGCGAAGAAGAACAAGCGGCATTCGATCATCTCCGACAGCGCCTACAGACACCTCCTGTGCTAGCCCACTTTGACGAAGACGCTCCTACCATGATTCACACGGATGCCAGCAACGTAGGCCTTGGGGCTGTACTCGTCCAGTGGCAGGACTCGGCGGAACGAGTAATTGCATACGCAAGTAGAACGCTCTCGCGTGCTGAATATAACTACTCCACGACCGAAAAGGAATGTCTTGCTGTCGTCTGGGCGGTTATGAAGTTTCGGCCATACCTATATGGCCGTTCCTTTCAAGTAGTAAGCGACCATCACTCCCTTTGCTGGCTGACCAACTTGAAGGACCCATGTGGTCGGCTAGCACGGTGGAGTTTACGGCTTCAAGAATTTGACATGACGGTGGTCTATAAATCCGGACGACAACACTCCGACGCTGACTGCCTCTCAAGGTCACCGATAGAGCACCAAGACACCGATGATGACGACATGGCTTTCGTAGGGGTTGTCGACACGGTTACCATTTCGCGTCAGCAACGTGAAGACACCGACCTGCTTCCACTCATTAATTTTCTGGAAGGACGGACCACTAGCGTGCCTCGGCCATTCGCAAGAAACCTACCATCCTTCTGCTTGCGCGACGACGTGCTCTACAAAAAGAACTTTTCATCTAACGGAAGCACCTATCTGCTCGTCGTTCCGACGTCTATGCGTGACGAAGTACTGGGAGCCTGCCACGATGAGCCGACGTCTGGTCACCTCGGATACACACGCACAGTGGCCAGAATCAAGCAGAAATACTATTGGCCGAGGCTTACGGCGATTGTGATACATTACGTGCGCACGTGCCTCGAATGTCAACGACGGAAGTCGCCACCCTTAAAACCGGCTGGGTTACTGCAACCAGTTCAAGTGCCCCCGGTGCCTTTTGCCCAAATAGGGATGGACCTTCTGGGACCGTTTCCAAATTCGTCTTCAGGCAACAAGTGGGTCATAGTAGCTACAGACTATCTAACACGCTACGCAGAGACGAAAGCTTTACCAAGCGGCACGGCAGTAGAAGCAGCACGGTTTTTCATTGAAAACGTCGTTCTGAGGCACGGAGCTCCTACAGTAATAATAACAGACCGAGGTACTGCCTTCACGTCTACACTGCTCAAGACCGTACTTGATCTCAGCGGCACAGCTCACAGAAAGACGACGGCCTACCACCCGCAGACTAACGGTCTCACGGAACGCCTGAACAAGACTATGGCGGATATGCTCAGTATGTACGTTGACGTCGACCACAAAAATTGGGACGACATTCTACCGTACGTTACATTCGCCTATAACACCGCACAGCAAGAAACGACGCGAAGGACGCCATTCAGCCTTCTTTATGGCCGAGAGGTGACGACTATGCTTGACGCAATGTTACTGCATGACTGCGACGACATGGATACGGACGCCGATGTTTTCACTCAGCGTGCAGAGGAAGCGCGCCAGCTCGCGCGCGTCCGTATCACCAGGCAACAAAATTCTGACGCAAAACGTTATAACCTGCGGCACCGATTTGTGACCTATCAACCCGGCGAGAAAGTGTGGGTTTGGACTCCTGTTCGTCGACGCGGACTTTCGGAAAAACTAATGAAGCGGTACTTCGGTCCGTATGAGGTTGTGCGACGCCTCAGCGATGTGAACTATGAAGTCATACCTCATAGCTCCTCACGAACGCGTCCTCCTAAACCGGATGTTGTGCACATTGTGCGTATGAAGCCCTACTGCTCTGAATAATGTGTGCCACACTACATTTCTACTGCGGCGTATTGCAGTCGAGCATCGGGACGATGCTGTCTCCATGGAGGGAGGCAAATGCCACATCCAGTCTCCACGCACAAAAGAAGAAGATCACGGGAACTTAGAAGAAGAAGACGAGATCCCTGCGAGATCACTCAGTGTTCTTTTCGATTAAAGTGACCAGCTCTGTGTTCGTGATTCCTGCTGCTGATTTGTGCTGTTCCTGCATCGCGACAATATATTCCAACAGTGCCAACATGACTGCAATACAGCCTTGTCTACAAAAGGGATCTGGAAACTTTCCATAACCCACAAAAACACAGCTCCAGGGGGCCCCATGGTATCTTCAACAGTCGGTCATCTTTGTTATGTTGAGGGCGAAATGTAAAGGCCTGTGCACTGTGAAATGTAAGCACCAGGTAGTTGAAATTTCCAGAGCCTGACACTGTGATGTCTCTGAAAGTCATATCGTGGTTTTGGAGCATAAAACACCAGGAATCCATTATAAATTCATTAATTATGACGCAGTACTGATGTTACCAATACCGCAGAAAAAAGACGGATCACTATATTCAGGGACTCCGGAATGTTTTTTGGAGCGGGGGGAGGGGGCAAGTGTCGTTGTCCTTTGACTTTGTGTTTATTATTCATTTGTTGTCAATATTTCTGGAATACTCTTTATTTACATTACATGTAATATTAATGATTAATAGTTTTAATGATATCAAATAATGTTTCACTTCATTATAGCCATATTAAATGTTACATATTTGCCTCCTAGTTTACTCTACGTTGGCATACAGCTTTAAGGGAGGCTAAAGAGAAAAAGTAAATAAGTTTATCTCTTTCGTTAGCGTGGACAAATGGTCTACCTTTCCTAGGTTTTAGCAGGGTCCCTCAACAATTTAGGGAACCTGGTTATAGCACATATGTCTTTGTAATAGGTAATATAATGGTTGTATAGTGTAATACCATACATCAATAGAAAAATAAGTAAACATACTTTTGAAATGTGTCGGTTTTAGAAAATGAAATTAGAAAGTAACATGGAAAAATATTTTATTACACAACATTTATTAGAAATTTCATAGAACACTTGTAATGGTGAGGTCGCCACATGAAATGAAGTAAAAGTGAAAAATATTCTCTAACATACGAATTGTTTGCGTAGCAGTTGTCTACATTAGAGGAAAGTTTCAATGTCCTAGCGCAAAAAGGGTATGAGTTACATTGTTTTGTTGCCCGCCCACTGAAAACGGCCTGGCTCGAGAAGGTGGCACAGTTTTATACCTTTCTTGAATAAATTTCCCATACTCAGAAACAATGTAAGTATGAGTAAATAGTGAAGGAAATGCGATACATGTATATTGACTACATGTATATTGAACTACATGTATATTGACAAATTCTGCAGCATTCTTGCTCAAGAAAAAAATTCCTAACTGCGATAGTGTAGCAGCTGAAGACAGTCCGCGTTCGTTCTGCGAGTCTTCGTCGTCCGAATTAAAATCTGATGGCCCGGAATCACCTGAGTAACTGCCCTTAGCTAGAAAAAGCCAAATCATCGCTTTCAGACACAACAGACTCGCCAGGAAGGAGTAGGCGCCTTCCCGCGACCGGATCGTCCGCCATCCTCGTAAACAAACGGAGCGACCTGTGGACTTTGAAACCGCCTTTAAAAATGGCCGCCGCACGGTAAAAATGCTATCTACACAGTAAATGACAGATCAGTTCATGGAGAATGCAGGAGAATGCATTTTAAAATTTCTCGTGGCGCGTTTGGGTCACCCGTGACCCATGATGTGAGTTATACTTATGGACTTTTCTATCAGAATTCTATTGTCGTGATTTCATCATGATGGGTCCAATATTTAAGGAGAAAATAAACGTCAACTTCATCTTTGAATTTAGCGCTGAAACCTCTGCAGGACAAAGCAAAAATGACGTTACGGATTTAAAATCCCGCATTCTGTCCGCATTAGTTCCTCGGAATTAATGAAACTTGCTCTATTAACTCCCTTGCTGCTGCGAACAAAATGCTGATCAATTTAAGCAGCGGTTAATTATGTTGGCCCTAGCAGGCGCCTTTCAAATTTATGACGCTAGTGGGAGCTGGAACATCATGGTGGCTCGCCCCTGTCATCATCATCATGATTAATCTTTCCATCTTTTCTCTCTTACCAGGATCCTTGCTGTGAGAGTGCATGGTGCTTTTGGTAGTCTGAAAAAGCGATTTAGTATTAGAAGAAATGTGCTCTCTAGTGACCCTTTAAAAATGGTTGGAAATTTCGGAAGTACTGGAAACCTGTGCAGACCACCAAAAGACAAAACTGGTTAGTAACTTACGTCATTTCACATTTGCTTAACTGCGCTTCCGCAGTTAAGCAAATGTGAAATGACGTAAGTTCACAAATGTGATACATCCAGACAAAACGCAGGCTAATTATAGTTATGGTTGAATGGTGGGCTATGTTTATTTACAAGGCGAGGCTGTTGATCAAGCGATGATGGCGTAGATCCGCTGCAGACCTATCGTCTTCTCATCCGACCCGCCTCATTAACCGACCGACAGTGTAGATCGAATTTCTCGGTTCGCACATGAAACCCGCTTTACCATTCAAAATCTCTTGGGATGTGCACGATGAGATCGGCTGAGCCGTGCAATACATACGTAGTAGCCGCGTTCGGCTTGACCTGCGACCAGCTGATCTCAAGCGTGCTACCACGTTCGTCGGCTCATTCAAGCGATTGACAATGACGAATGGGCCAGTACACCACGGTAAAAACATCTGGCATAGGCCACGTTTTCATTGTGGCGTCCACACCCACAGTGCCTCATTGAATGTGCGAGACTGGCTGACGGCGGCCGTCATAATGCTCCTTGGATCTGTGGTGGGATACCACAGCTTGGCTAGCCTGAAATAGTTTGTTCCCAAGCGCACAGCAGTCGTGCTCAGTTCGTTTGCCGGTTTGCCCACTACATAAAGATTGACTGCAGCAGTAGAAGCAGCAGTACGTGGCACCCTGAGCACAGCTAGATTTGGCGCACATCATGCTTGTAAATGCAGTCACTTCTGTATTAGAATGCATACACTTCGCGAGAGAGTATTACACAGCAAACACAATAAGTGGTGTAGAAAAATTTATTTCGCAAATATTTAGGCCTATTGCAAAAACAAATGTAGCATCCAGAAGCACTTATACAATACTTCACAATAAGTGGTGCACAAAGATTTACTTCGCAAATATTTAGGACTATTACAAAACAAATGTAGCTTCCAGAAGCACTTATACAGTACTTCACATTAGAATTGACTTCACTCAGTCCAGTCAACGCCTTTTTTTTAAACAAGAGAAATGGCAATGGGAACACAAATATTAGACCCCAAAGACCAAGAAATGTGCTAAGCAGTTGCAATTTACTGGTATAGAAGACACTGCTTGGCATCTTGCAGCTGCTATAATTGCAATCGCAAAGCAAGTCAGGCGGCCTTGCACCTAGGATCAAAAACTCACTGGAGAGAGGAACATGGGAGATAAAGCTGCACAGGTGGCTTTACGAAACAAAGAAACATTTCCCAAGTTAGCACTAGCAAACGCTACTTCAAAATTGAAGTGAGCCTAGGATAATCAAGCTAGAAAAAAAAGGCACATAACTCTTACTGTGCAATGCCATGCACAAGCATCAAAAGAAAATTGTTTCCAACCTAGCCTTGCAAACAAATGGTTAGAATGCCTTTAGGCTAACATACAAAAAAAGAGCCAGCTAGCCCAAGAAACAATTGGTTCCAATGCACTTGCAAACCAAGTAAAAAAACAAAGGGAGGAGGGGGGGGGAGGCACCCAAGCTAATCCCTGCCATAAGCTGGGGAATGTACCTTAACATAATGACACATTTGCTACCTTGAGAACTGCAATTTATCAAGCTAGCCTGAGGCTGCGGATTTGTACAGGTTAATAAGCTCAACCGCTTTGACACGTGGTTTTGTTTGGTTGAAGCCCAAGAAGGCATGTTCAATAACAGAAAGCAATCTGTGTGCATTCCTTGGATATTCGATGTTAAATACCCAGAATGCAGCGAAGAGGCATGCAATTGCAGCAGGTGTGCAAGAAGGCTGGAACATCAGGTGGCGGTCGACATACAAGAAATATGAGGTGCTGGCAGGCATAACACATGGAGTCAGTGGTACATCTGCCTACAGAAACATGAAAAATGAAAACATGAAAAACATGCATGGACTCAAATGTCCAGAGGTCAATAATGTGCACAGCCGCTGCATAAGCTTTGCTGGCTCCAATATCCAGAACGAGATGGCCCAAGTTTACATCCACTTTAATGAAGCACTATCACAACATTCCTTGAGCGAACATTAGGTTTATATACAGCACGTGTAATTATTTGTCGTCTAGATCAGACATGCATCTATTTTTTAAAAAAATGTGTAATGTGTCCATTACTAGTTTAGTTGAGTATGAATCCAGATGTGTGATTAAAATATCGTTCTTTTATTTCCCTTTGTAAACAGAATTCCTTTAATATTAGTACATTGAGCTGTAAACATAAACACTACTTCATGCATGCAACAAATACTCCAGCAACTTGCTTACTTCAGTAAAAATTACACCAAGATCATCCCTCCAGCGAGAAGCCAAGAGCTCGATGAGACATCGCACGTAGTCTCGTGAAAAATAATGTATGAGGTAGCAAGGGCAATAGAGTATCATGTATAAGTGCAGTCTTTTTAAAGATAACAATATGTGCGAGTTGGCTTCATTTCATCTAATCTAATTATCTTCATCTAATCTTTTGCCTGCTTCTGTGGCGTTTTTTCTCTTGGTATCCATTCCGTCACTCTTACTGTCCGCCTGTTATCTTTCCTCCTCACGACATGTCCTGCCCAGGTCCACGTCATTCTTTTAATTCGAAATGCGCAGTTGGAAAAATGCTAATATAATCCTAATCCACGAGAAAAGTGACATAAAGGATTTAAAGAATTACAGACCAATTAGCCTACTCCCAGTAATATACAAGCTATCTACAAAAGTACTTTCTGCTGGGATAAGAGAAACACTCGACTTTAACCAACCAAGAGAACAAGGAAAGTTTACTCAACAATGGACCACAGCCATTCCATCAACCTAGTGATTGAGAAGTGCACTGAATATAACAGACCTCTTTATATGGCATTTGTAGACTACGAGAAAGCATTTGACTACATAGAAATACAAGCAGTTCTAGAAGCTTTACATCTAGAAGGTATACCTGATGTATATGTGCAAACCATAAACAACATATACAATGGTTGCATAGCCACACTACTACTTGAGAGAAGCAGAGAAATCCAGATCAGGATAGGTGTCGGACAAACCTATACCTTTTCTACTAAATGGCACAATATGAAAGACTAATTGTTGGTGAAGCAAATGCTGATGCAATTTAAAAGGGCACTATTGGAAATTGCTGGGGTTTTATCTGCCAAAACTGCATTATGACTATGAAGCACACCGTAGTGGGGGGGACTCCAAAATAATTTTGACTGCTTGGGAATCTCTAACGTGCAGCTAAATGTAAGTAAATATAAGCACTAAATCTAAGTACCTCACCAAAATGTGGCTGCCATGGCCACGACTACCCATGACAGTCGAACACTGCAGCCACTAAGCTATACAGAGGAGTATTACCATATGGCTACTGCAATTATTTGTCATAGAACGTAAAATCTTGCTAATAAAAAGGCGCACAATTCTATCTAAATTACTTATAGCACAGGCATGGATAGAGCAGTGTTTTGTAGAGTTCCAACATAACAAAATTTAGTGGTGCTGCATAAACTGCAGAAACTTGGAAGTCCAAATGCAAATGATTTTGATTCAAGTTGCATGAAGGTGTGCAAAGGCACAGTTTACCTGATGTTGACAAAGCAGCCATCTTCTCATTCCCTGTTTCATAAAGAATGTTGAACATGTGGGAAAAGCCAGATTCAAGGTTGTTCAGAATTTCGCACTTGAAGGGGATGTCAAACAGCAGAAGCAGCTGTAAGTAAAGACGACAATATTAGCTGCTGTGCATCATAAGGAGCACATCCAAACATACCGATGACTCTGTTGACAGAAATGGAAATGACACCAGTGCTTCTGCAACGTTCAGTGTTCGTATGTTGTTGTGTCGTGCCTTGGCAGTTGCCAAGAGCCGTGGTCGCAGCTCTGCATCACAAGATGTTTGTGCGTTCCTCTTGAGCCAATCTGTGTGCGCTGCCACGGACTCTGCCGTCTCTCCATGCACTTCAAGGTGGCTGCATTCCTGTAACATGTCATAGAATAGAGCCAATCATAAGTATGTCCAGTCAAGTTTTTATAGCTTGACACTAAAAATGTGGCAACCAGATAGTTTTAATGCAAAATATGTATTAGAAACCCAAAACCCTTTCCAGACTCCTCTTTCACCTTGATTTAGCAGCTTAGCTAAACGTACACCTTTAGTTTAAATAGAGCAATCATTTGAACAAATTTCTTAACTAAACATAAATGTTTAGTTAAACACAACTGAAACATGCTCAGTAGCACAAGAAGAAAATCTGTGTACACACCGTACACCAGCGCCGACGGATTCACATATATACTAATTGTCTTTCACTTTGAACGGCACTAAACAGCCTTACGCAACGCGACATTGGTATAACCCAACTTAAGCCATCCCTCCGCAATCTTTCGACAGCTGGAGCTCGAATTTTCCTTTATCGCGGTCACTCTGGCATACTAGGTAATGAGCTAGCCGACCACATCACTACACACAATACGCTAAAGCCACTCATTTGCAGTACGCATCGATCGCCCCGAACGGTTAAGAAAGAGTTTCACAACATAATGATCTCGTACTGGCATAATTTCTGGCAAATCGAAGGACAGGAAACGTCACTACATTACTGGATCCCGTCAATCTTCAAAATTCCCAATTGGTTTCCACCAAATAAAAAACTCGTACACTTATTCACAGGACATGGACACTATCAGTATTACCTCAAACGTTTCAACATTACTCTTTCCGATCGATGTTTGTGCGGACAGATTTGTTTAGATATTTTTCATTATTCCTATGACTCCCTCGCCTTAAGCACATCACACGAGATTTATAAACCAAGTACTACTACTAAAACTTATCACGACTTTCCCCGTCTACTTCGACATAGAAAACCAGAACATACCTAATACAGCTTGAAACACTAATGACTTCTCTCGCTCACACCTCTTCCCCTCCCACACGAGTCCTGGACGCAGACTAACATTCTTTTAAATGAACATGCACATACGTGTACGTTAAGCGAACGAACGCGGGTACTTCCCTACACGTATGACATGGTTCATGATATGAAACTATTAATCTCTCAGCACACTTTCCCTTACTTTCTCATTCCATGGATCATCTCATGTTATTATTTCTTGCAATGCATAGTGATAAGTATGTCTCCAGCCTATCTTTCAGTTTCCATGGATTGTCCACAAGTCTGCGTCATCTGGACTTCCAAAGACCTCAACTTTTCCTGACACCGCTACCACCATGGAACAATGTCAATTCATAAATAAATGGCGAGTGCGGCAACACCGGAAAACGCATCAAGTTGGTGACTACTCATCTCAACCTCCCTGTTCAAACTTATTCGAACTTTTACGTACTGCAAAACTTTAAATTTCAATAACCTTTCCTTTTTCCTTAAACTTACCTTTTCATTGATAACGACTTCAAAACTGCTTCCATATTTATTTATCTCATTCGTTGCTTAGCTTCTGATCCCTTTTTTTTAAATGCGAAGCATTTCTTAGCGAACTACGGCGAGTTTGAGCGTATCTATCTATCTATCTATCTAGCCGCCTACGATTTTGTGCTCTCCTGGCCGTTTCGCTAATCGGATGTTTACGAAAATTGGTATGCCACATCACGACTACATGACGAACATAAATGACAGGTCATAACATGAAAATCATGATATGCAAGTCATGAGCGGCATGATTTACATGCCACGGTCTTGGTGCTCTCCTGGCCGTTTTGCTAATGGGATGCATGCGAAAATTGGTATGGCACAACATGACTGCCTGACGAACGTAAATGACAGGTCATAACATGAAAATCATGACATTCATGTCATGAGCGGCATGATTTACATGCCACGGCCTTGGTGCTCTCCTGGCCGTTTCGCTAATGGAATGCATGCGAAAATTGGTATGGCACAACATGACTGCCTGAGGAACATAAATGGCAGGTCATAACATCAAAATCATGATATGCATGTCATGAGTGGCATGGTTTACATGACACGGTCTTAGTGCTCTCCTGGCCGTTTCGCAATGGGTGTATGCGAAAATAGGTATGGCACAACATGACTGCCTGACGAACGTAAATGACAGGTCATAACATGAAAATCATGACATTCATGTCATGAGCGGCATGATTTACATGCCACGGTCTTGGTGCTCTCCTGGCCGTTTCGCTAATGGGATGTATACGAAAATTGGTATGCCACGACATGACTGCATCATGAACATAAATGACAGGTCATAACATGAAAATCATGACATGCATGTCATGAATGCCATGATTTACATGCCACGCGTTTCGTTAATGGAACGTATACGCAGATTGGCATGCCACAACATGACTGCATCACAAACATAAATGACAGGTCATAACACGAAAATCATGACATGCATGTCATGAGTGACATGATTTACATGCGACGGTCTTGGTGCTCTCCTGGCCGTTTCGTTAATGGGATGTATACGAAAATTGGTATGCCCCGACATGACTTTACGGCGAACATGACTGACAGATCACCATGAAAATCATGATGTGCATGTCATGGGCGACATGATTTACATGCCACGCGTTTGGTTAACGGGATGTATACGAAAATTGGCATGCCACAAGATGACTGCATCACGAACGTAAATGACAAGTCATAACATGAAGATCATGACATGCATGTCATGACCGACATGATTTACATGCCACGGTCTTGGTGCTCTCTTGGCCGTTTCGTTAGTGGGATGTGTAGGAAAATTGGTATGCAACAATATGACTGCATGACGAACATACATGACAGGTCATAACATGAAAACAGAACATGCATGTCATGGGCGGCATGATTTACATGCCAGGCGTTTCATTAATGGGATGTATACCAAAATTGCTATGGCACAACACGACAGCATGAAGAACGTAAATGACAGGTCATAACATTATAATCATGACACGCGTATCATGACCGGCATAATTTACATGCCATGGTCCTGGTGCTATACTATCGTTTAGTTAATGGGATGTATGGGATCCGTCTACTGACCAGAGGGCGCTACGTAGCTCTCGTCGGACGGCTCAGTATCGCTGACATTGGCCGCTTGGGTCGCACGTATGAGACGCGCGCGCACGATGGAAACCGAGTCGACAGCGACGCGCGCGTTTCTTCGCTGTTTTCCGGGCGTGCTGCGAAGCACACCAACGCTCGCGGCGTCGCCCGTTGGAACAGTCGACGCTGGAACATTTTGCCGCAGGTTTGGAGCGCGCGTCTCAAAGGAACTAAAACGAAAGAAGGTTGGACGGGCTGGTCGCTGCTGCTATAGAGTTGGAGACGCGCATCGCGCTCGCGTATTTTCCTGTCACATTCTGCCCACTTTTGCTTCTTCTCTCCGCCAGGCAGTGCATTCTGGCGCTGATGTCGCACATGGAAAACTCGACTGCTCGGAGTCTATACGAAAATTGGTTTGGCGCAACATGACTGCATGACGATCATAAATGACAGATCATAACATGATAATCGTGACATGCTTGTCATTAGCGATATGATCTACATGCGACTCGTTTCGTTAAAGGGATGTATACGAAAGTTGCTATGGCACAACACGACTGCATGACGAACGTAAATGACAAGTCATAACGTCAGAATCATGACATGCGTGTATGAGCGACATGGTTTACATGCCACAGTCTTGGTGCTCTTGCGGCCGTTTCGTTAACTTCATATGTACCAAACTCGGTATAGGGAGACAGCAATTCAAATCCACTTTACGTTCCTTATGCGTGCTTCGCATTTCCTCGATTCCCACTGCGCGTGGGATCTGCCAATTTTTTTCTGTCCTTCATTGGCTTTTGCACTTGAATTTTCCTTTGGGCCAGGCCCCAATTTTTTTTTTATTGGCTTATGCCCGATATACCTTTTGGTGGCGCGGGCTTCCCCCAATTTTTTCTTTGTTTTTTATTTAGCATATGGGGGTACACTGTGCGTCGTGATAGAGAAATCCTGCGCTGTGGCAATGGTTTGAGCCGCTGACGCTCTGCGCGGTAGCCAAGGCATATATTAAGAGCTTGTGCTTGAATGATGATGATATGTGGTGTTTTGCGGCGCAAGGGCCAAGTGTGGCCAAAAAGCGCCAAGACAGTGAATAGTATGTCTGCCGTGATTGGTGCGTTACAATGACGGATGGTACGTGGCTATAAGGGGGCCTAAAGACAAATCGCTGTAAAGGAGCGTAAAAACAGCATAGCGTAAAATTATGGCAGTGACGTGTGGAGTGATCCATGGGTCCGGAATGAAAGAGAAATGGTGATGGTACTAAAATATCTAAAATATGAAAGTAGCACGACACCTACCAAAAGCCTTCCTGGACAAAGGCTAGGAAGCGCGTGCTTTTCTAAGAAAATGCCGCAGCAGCGGCCTCTGTTTAGAGGCCGTGCTACAGGTCACCTGGATATATGACTCGGAAATTATGTACATCCTTAAAAAACGCAAGTAGAGATTGGTATTTAAAAATAGGTTCATTGCCCAAGAACATAGAAGGGTGCAGTGGGAGGCGCTGTCGTGATGGCATTGGAAAATGTCTTTTCCTCTGGAGTTCTAGTTCGCGGCATTGCAGGAGGACATGAAGTACGCTGAGCGGCTCACCACAATTGCATACAGGCGGATCACTACCGGACAATATGTATGTGTGTGTACTGTATGTGTGTCCTATCCTGAGTCTACAGAGAGTAACTTGTGTCTTAGACTCTGGCGGCCAATGAGCGAGATGAGGCTTGATAGTGTGCAGTTTATTATTTGTTTCACTGTCCCACAGACGTTGCCAATAGGCCCTAATCTTTTTTCCTGATAAAGGGATTTAGGTCCATCACAGGGACGGCCAACGACGAAGTGGCAACGTCCGTGTGAACGGATGTGGCTAGCTTGTCAGCCAGCTCATGGCCTTCGATCTCGCGGTGCCCTGGCACCCAGCACAGCACGATTTGCTGACTGGATGCGTACGCGATGCAGATAGTTGAGTAAAGGGCTATAATTACGGGGTTTCTGTGCCTACCCAGAGTATTCAGACATTTCAACAAGCTTAAAGAGCCAGTATAAATAATTGCCTTGGGTATAGCTAATTGTTTTATATGTTTGACCGTCGAAGCCTCCGCTGTAAAGATGGTTGTGTTTGGGTTTAGAATGCCGGCAGTCGAAAAGGACGGACCAATTGACCGCAGCGTATGACACACCGGCGTGCGACTTTGAGCCGTTGACGCGCTGCGAGGTAGCCAAGGCATATATTAAGAGCTTGTGCTTGAATGCTCGTAACGTGCTCAGGTTAGTCTTGCAGGTGTTGGTGATAGCAGGTAGGCTGTACCGCAGGAATCCGACAAACAGCACCCTGTACAGCTGTCGCATAGCGTGTATGGACAGGCTTGTTTTTTCCTGCGAGGAATCTGAAGAAGTGGCAGATAGCAGTCATCTGTTTTTTTACAGTCATATATCTGTTTCTTCACGTATATCACGTGCGGAGCCCAAGTCAGGTCTCTATCAATTACTACTCCCAGCATGGTATTATTTGCAGCATGGTACTCGACAGCATGGTATTATTTGCCCGTTAATAGAGATGTTATATGCAAACATCGGTTTCCTGGTCAATGCCACCATTGCACACTTTTCGCGTGAAATTTGGAGTCCTTGTTTCTGAAGGTAACTTGACGTCGTCGTGGCTGCCTTCTGAAGCTGAGAACGAAGCTGAAGCCGTGTCACAGCACACGTCCAAACGCAGATGTCATCGGCATAGATAAAGTCGTACGGTGCTTGGCAGATGGTCACTAATCAATGAGAGTTAGGTAAAAAAGCGTTAGACTTAGCACTCCGCCTTGAGGGACTCCACGGCTAACGTGATGCTTTGATGTCGGGCCGTTCTGTGTGAAGGTAGAACGTCCCCATCTGTAGGTAGCTGCATACCCACGTAAACATCTTGCCACCAAGTCCTACAGCGTCTAGCGCACTCAGAATGGCTTGGCTTCATGGGTGACGTTGTCATAAGCGCCTTTAACGTCCAGGAACGCAGCGGTATATAGTCGCTTACAGGATTTCTGGTGTTGGACATATGTGACCAGATCAACAACGCTGTCTGTTGACGAACGACCGCGTCTGAAACCGGTCATAGCGTCGGGATAGACGTCGTAGTACCATTCTAGGCGTGTCAGAAGCATTCTCTCCATCGTATTGCCGACACAACTGGCAAGCGCGATGGGAGGATCTGAGGATATGTCCAAAGGAGATTTGCTGGCCTTAAGGAGTGGAATTAAGCGGCTGCATTTTCATTCCTGCGGTACCGTGCCTGTCTGCCAGTAGTCGTTGTAAAGGATCGGGAGTGCCTTCCGAGCTTGCTCACCCAGGTTGCACAGGGCGCGATAAGTAATGCCGTCCGGTCCTGGCGCTGAAGACCGCCTGCACACACAGCCAGTGAAGCTTCTGGTTCTTCCATGGAAAATGGACATTCCATGCGAGGAACACGTGAGGCGAGAGGGTGGTCGGGCGACCCCACCCCCGCTCCATCAGGATTTGCCTCACTAGCAATCCTTTTACTGAAAGACTCGGCGACTTCAATCTCACTGAACTTTAGATGGAGTGCCAGATTTAAACGGGTGGCGCTGACCGGGTGTTGTACGAAGGCCACGAACAGTTCTCCACACGAGGGACAAATGCTTTCGCGGATCCAGAGACTCGCAAAAGGATACCCATCGCCGCGAAGCCGGCTTGTTCATTTGACCCTGTAATTTCTTTTGTGTGTGTCTAGCCAGTCTCATGTCGTGGATAGATTTCGTGCGTCTGTACCACCTTTCCGCACGACAGCGAATTGCACGAAGTTTTTCGAGTTCGATGTCGAAGTCCGTGCACAAAGAATTCTTCCAGAGTGATTGCGTGGTGGATTCCAGGGCGCCCTTTATCGCTTCCTGTATGTTGTTCGATGAACCGGCGCGAGAAGAATCTTCCATGATCGTTCTGTATTTAAAACAATCATTGTTCACAACAGTTTGCAGGGTTCAGATTCCGTGAAACCTTCAATGCTCAGATAAGTTGGGATGTGGTCGCTGCCTCGCCCTTCTAAGTCCGAAAACCAATGTACTTTTCTCGTAAGTGAACGTGATACGAAAGTAAGGTCCAGGCAGCTACAATACGCTGCTCCACGCAGATAAGTGGGGCTTCTGTCATTCGAGAGGCAAAGTTGAGAGTCAGAGGCAAGCTAAACCAAATGTCTACCTCTGGAGTTGACCCATAGCTAATGATGACTGTTAAAATCGCCTGTGATGACCCAAGGCTGTGGAGTCGATGTCAAAATTCTTCGTCAGCGCTCGCAATCTCACCGGCTTGTAGGGGATGTGATGGGATTCTTTGAAATTTGGTGGAACGCACGTTGCGTCTGACGACGGCAACGTGTTCAGGAAGATGGCGATGCTGTTTTCTGTGAAGACTTTACGAAAATACAAAGGAACACGAACACAGAACAACAAACGCCACTATATGAAACAAAAGCACACTCCAACATGGAAGAAAGCATGCGAACACGCGCGAGTGCACACAGCTAGGCAAGAGTCTCACCAAAGCTGATGGGCTCAGGAGCGATGAGTCACAGGAGGGAAGAGTCGGCGCGAGCTGGAGGCCGTCGCTATGACTGGTCGACGAAAGGTGGTCGGCACTGATGCGGGTCAGGGACGGGGCCGAGGAGGACGTCGGGTACCGGCGTCACGACAAGCGCTGCCGCTCGGGGCTCGGGGAAACAGGGCAGCACTCGGGTCTACGCCCGACCGTGCTGCTGGCAGCAGTGGCTTTCTTGAATCCACGAAGGAAGCGGTGCGGCTGAGGCCCGAGAGAGACGTGGACCTGGCCACGATGTCCTGGGCCGGCGGTACAGCACTCGGGTCTACATCCGACGGTGCTGTTGGTGGCACAGGCGGCTCGTCAGGCGTTCCGTGGACAGCATTGGGAGCTCGGTGCCAAGCGAACCCGTACTCTCCGACTCTTGGCGCCCGCCAGGCACTCGGGACTACGCCTCGACCGTGGTTCTGGCGGAGAGCTCCCGTGCCACGTCCGCGCTGGTGGAACGCCGCCTTGCTTCTCCTCAATATGGCGCCTCACGTGCGCGCTCCACGCGCCACGCTCCGTCTATTGTCCAAGCGGCCATGTGCCGCAACATCTCGTCGTCTTCGTCATCCCCTCGCTTGCTGAGTCCGCGTTTCTCTGTGGCCTCTTATATGGCGCGTTCGCAGCAACTCCAAGCGCAACAAGCGCGCACTCCTCCCATGACAGGGGATAAGTAGGCTCCTAGAATTGTGAAGGTTACCTTGTTCTTCACGGTTAGGCAAACATATTGATTTCCTTTGTCAGGTGGGTACTAGGTGATGCACATAAGTGAAGTCACAGCGTGTAAAGACAACGATTGCTGCACTCTCCGTGGGTAGAGGACATAAAGCACTCATACCCAGAAAGGCTGATTAGGGCTGACAGGTTGGGATCGCAGATCACAATAATAGGGAACTGGCTCATGAAGACGAACTGCCTAAAATCCGACATGCATGACTTTTAAGCCTTCTGGCATCCCACTGGAAAAGAGACGCATCCCTGACTTCCACCTGAAACTTGAAATAAACGGCAGTTTGCCGGTTGTGGTTTTAGGGGCGAAGCTCCTTAAAGCGGCACCCGTTCGTCCCTCGTCGTAGTCGTAGTGCGTAACCAGTCTTACGCTTGACCTCGAAGGTGGTGCCGGTGGGAGATTTCTCCTGTGCGTTGTTGAACAATAAAAAAAATTCGCAGCGTGCGCGTTAACTAAAAGCCGAATTCTTCTGTCTCTCATTCCCCATTAGCAGCCATTGGCATGTTCCAGTAGGAAACGTTAGTAGAAGTAAAAGTGTTAAAAGCCGACTTCTGCTGTCTCTCATTCCCAGTAGCAGCCATTGTTTACCTCCAAAGTAGTGCCTGGTGAGATTTCTCCTGTGCGTGATTAAACAATAAAAATTTTGTTCAAAACGCCGTTGATTGATGAAATAAACCAACGAAAAACGCCAGATGTTTTCTGAAAGCAAAACGAAAAGACGCCAGATGTTTCTAAAGCAAAACGAAAAGACGCCAGCTGCTTAACGAAAGACGCCAGGTAAAGCAATGGTTTTATAATCAAAACCATATCGCGATACAGGTTTGTAGTTGACGATGCTCGTTGCCGTCGGTGTGTGCTCGTATGGATAAGGATGCTGAAAGGCGGGCGCGTAGGGCAGCGGCGGCGCGCGCTCGCAGACAGGACCCTGAAGTGAGAGCCCGCGAGGCAGAAGCGCGCCGGGAAGCTGCGCGACGTCGCCGCCAAGATCCTGCTGTACGGGAACAAGAAGCCACATCAGCAAGGCAGCGTCGGCAAGATCCCGCCGTACGTGAACAGATAAAACATTTAATCAATCGTTTCACGTCATTTTTGTCAGGCGAATTAACGGAAGAGATTTCACGGTTTAACCGATGATTACTTTCAGGAGCTTCGCCCAATCTCATCATCATTCACCTCGTGGATCTGCCGTCAATTTCTTTATCCTAGAGCCGCAAACACCGGACTCAGGGCATCCAGCCCGCTCTGCGCCGACGGAGTTTTCATGTTGCGCAGCAGAACACACGTGGCATCCATAAGCGACTTTGAAGTAAGTCGTCGAGAGCGTCGGGATCTGATGTGACTTCGAGGCAGGTTGTACTTGTGGGAGTGCTGGCCACTCTTGACGAGGTGCACGCCTTGACCCTTCCTTCTTGTTCACATTGTCCGTCTTCACAGAGTTCGCCGTCGGCAGAGTAGCCGCTTTAACGGAAGGTATGGCATCTCCTTCGGTAGCATCGACTTTATTTGACGCTCTTCGGTGACGACGCCGTCTTCGCAATTATAGAAGCAGCAGCCTCTCTGTGTGTGGAGTTGTCCCGCACCATACGTTTCAGCACAGCGCGCTCATCCCGTACCCGAGGGCTATCCTTGGATGAGGCCTCTGAGCACCATGTCAATTGGTGCATTTTAACACAGTAGCAGAGCAGGAATCGTTAGGATTATATTCACCTCATCGCGGGCACACGACATTGTTGTCACAGACACCCTTAACGTGTCCTAACATCTTAGCATTGCAGAGCCTTGGGTACGTATGGTCCCACAGGATGGCGTACGTGAAGGAAGGCTGTCTCCCTCAAACACAAGCCTCGCGCAACGCGTGTTGCCAAGTCTCGTGATGTGCGTGATAAGAGCCCCTTCTCATTTGGCGCTACTCGTTCGAGATAAACAGACAGAACTTCCCTGTTCAGGAGACGTAGGTTGCACGTAGGGTCCACGGGCGTAAAAAGCAGTGTGCGGCCACCGCTGCGGCGCAGTATTCACGGTACAGACACTTGCCGACGATGACGTCCGCAGCAGTCTTCGCTGTTCGGCTCATGACAAGGGTGAAGTCATCGTCCGACGAGTCGCAGCTGTCCGAGTACAATCGCTGTCGGAGTCGCTTGACGTGTTTCCACGTTTTCGAGACGCGACCTGGCGTCACGGTTGCGCGCCAGGGGGGGTCCTCGAATGCGTCGTCATCGATTGACGCCAGGAGGGAGGCGCAGTTCCCAGATTTTGCAGTAAAACAAGGGAGACAAGGGTACAAGCGTTCTATGAAAGAAACACTTCGTCGTCGCCCTGCTCATAGGTACAGCACAACATTATAAGGAGGCAAACTAAGTTTAAAAAGCGTTGCCATGTCGAAGGAAACTAAGTTTAGAAAGCTTTGTCATGTAACCATTACAAAGTGTAATGTGCAAGTGTAAGGTGGAGTTCCTAACCATGGTGCTCCGTATAATCACGTGGTTCTTTAAATGCGAAGCATTTTTAGCGAACTCCGGCGAGTTTGAGCGTATCTATCTATCTATCTATCTATCTATCTATCTATATCTATCTATCTATCTATCTATCTATCTATCTATCTATCTAGCCGCCTACGATTTTGTGCTGTCCTGGCCGTTTCGCTAATCGGATGTTTACGAAAATTGGTATGCCACATCATGACTACATGACGAACATAAATGACAGGCCATAACATGAAAATCATGATATGCATGTCATCAGCGGCATGATTTACATGCCACGGTCTCGGTGCTCTCCTGGCCATTTCGCTAATGCGATGTATGCGAAAATCGGTATGGCACAACATGACTGCCTAACGAACATAAATGGCAAGTCATAACATGAAAATCATGATATGCATGTCATCAGCGGCATGATTTACATGCCACGGTCTCGGTGCTCTCCTGGCCATTTCGCTAATGCGATGTATGCGAAAATTGGTATGGCACAACATGACTGCCTAACGAACATAAATGGCAAGTCATAACATGAAAATCGTGACATGCGTGTCATGAGCGGCATGATTTACATGTCACAGCCTTGGTGCTCTTCTGGTCTTCTCGTTAATGGGATGTATACAAAAATTGGTATGCCACAATATGACTACATGGCGATCATAAATGACAGGTCATAACATGAAAATCATGACATGCTTGTCATGAGTGACATGATTTACATGCCACGCGTTTCGTTAATGGGACGCGTGCGTAAATTGGCATGCCACAAGATGATTGCATCACAAACATAAATGACAGGTCATAACACGAAAATCATGACATGCATGTCATGAGTGACATGATTCACATGCGACGGTCTTAGTGCTCTCCTGGTCGTTTCGTTAATGAGATGTATACGAAAATTGGTATGCCACAACATGACTGCATACGAACATGACTGACAGGTCACAACATGAAAATCATGGTATGCATGTCATGGTCGACATGATTTATATGCCACGCGTTTCGTTAACGGGATTTATACGAAAATTGGCATGCCACAAGATGACTGCATCACGAATGTAAATGACGGCTCATAACATCAAAATCATGACATGCATGTCATGAGCGACATGATCTATATGCCACGGTCTTGGTGCCCTCTTGGCCGTTTCGCAAGTGGGATGTGTAGGAAAATTGGTATGCAACAATATGACTGCATGACGAACATAAATGACAGGTCATAACATGAAAAGCATAGCATGCATGTCATGGGCGGCATGATTTACATGCGTGGCGTTTCGTTAATGGGACGTATACCAAAATTGCTATGGCACAACACGACAGCATGACCAACGTAAATTACAGGTCATAACATTATAATCATGACGCGCGTGTCATGACCGGCATAATTTACATGCCATGGTCCTGGCGCTATACTGCCGTTTCGTTAATGGGATGTATGGGCTCCGTCTACTGACCAGAGGGCGCTACGTAGCTCTCGTCGGACGGCTCAGTATCGCTGACATTGGCCGCTTGGGTCGCACGTATGAGACGCGCGCGTACGGTGGAAACCGAGGCGACAACGACGCGCGCGTTTCCTCGCTGCTTTCCGGGCGTGCTGCGAACCGCACGAACGCTCGCGGCGTCGCCCTTTGGAACAGTTTGCCGCAGGTTTGGAACGCGCGCCTCAAAGGAAATAAAACGAAACAAGGTAGGACGGGCGGTCGGTGCTGCTATAGGCTCCGTGCAGTCGAGTTTTCCATGTTCGACATCAGCGCCAGAATGCACTGCCTGGCGGAGAGAATAAGCCAAAGTGGGCAGACTGTGACAGGAAAATACGCGAACGCGATGCGCGTCTCCAACTCTATAGCAGCAGCGGCCGCCCGTCCCACTTTCGTTTTATTTCCTTTGAGACGCGCGCTCCAAACCTGCGGCAAACTGTTCCAAAGGGCGACGCCGCGAGCGTTCGTGTGGTTCGCAGCACGCCCGGAAAGCAGCGAAGAAACGCGCGCGTCGCTGTCGCCTCGGTTTCCGCCGTGCGCGCGCGTCTCATACGTTCGACCCAAGTGACCAATGTCAGCGATACTGAGCCGTCCGACGAGAGCTACGTAGGCCTCTGGTCAGTAGACGGAGCCCGTAGAGTTGGAGACTCGCATCGCGTTCGCGTATTTTACTGTCACAATCTGCCCAATTTTGCTTTTTCTCTCCGCCAGGCAGTGAATTCTGTCGCTGATGTCGCACATAGAAAACTCGACTGCACGGAGCCTGTACGAAAATTGGTTTGGCACAGCATGACTGCATGACGATCATACATGACAGGTCATTATATGAAAATCGTGACATGCATGTCATTAGCGGCATGATCTACATGCCACTCGTTTCGTTAAAGGGATGTATACCAAAATTGCTATGGCACAACACGACTGCATGACGAACGTAAATGACAAGTCCTAACGTTAGAACCAGTGCATGCGTGTATGAGCGGCATGGTTTACATGCCACAGTCTTGGTGCTCTTGCGGCCGTTTCATTAACTTCATATGTACCAACTCGGTATAGCGAGACAACAATGCAAATCCATTTTACGTTCCTTATGCGTGCTTCGCATTCCCTTGATTCCCACTGCACGTGGGATCTGCCATTTTTTTTTGCTTCAGAATTTTATCACTTTCTCTAGTCATTTGATTTGTCATTCAAATTGTGCGTCTCTTACAGTAAATTTTCAAGAAGTAGAGGGAAATTGTAGAGAAGGTATCTCTTTGTGGTGAACTTGTCCTCAGTTCCCACCTTCTCCTCTTTCCTGGTTCTCTTCTTCCTTTTGGAGCCGAGCTCCTCCAGCTAGCACTGCTGCTGCGAAGAAGGATGGCGGAACTCTTCCTGCTACCTGTCCGCCGTCGCGTTGTCGATTTGAAGGATGGAGACCAGACTTTCACACAAGCACAACGAGAATTTATATACCAGACAGACAGTACATACACAGTGACAGACAGTAGCTTCGGTTGGTAGGACCTAGGTGGAGCCATCGTTGGTTATTGCATCGCGGTGGGACCGTTGCTACAATTCGACAGAGCCGCCCAGTGCAT